>CAUYTI010110560.1:0-11267 GCA_963575145.1 Galago senegalensis
GCTACTTGGGAGGCGGAGGCAAGAGACTCGCTTGAGCCCAGGAGTTGGAGGTTGCTGTGAGCTGTAATGCCACGGCACTCTACCCAGGGGGACAGCTTGAGGCTCTGTCTCAAAAAAAAAAAAAAAAAAAAAAGAAAGAAAGAAAAAAGGAAAAAAAAAGGGATAGTTCTTCAAATGTTGTCATAGTTAAAAAACTAATGTAGGGGCTTGGAACCTGTAGCTCAGCAGCTAGAGTGCCAGCCACATACACTGGAGCTGGCAGGTTTGAATCCAGCCCAGGCCTGTTAAACAACAATGACCACAGCAACCAAAAAATAGATGGATGTTGTGGCAGGCACCTGTAATCCCAGCTACTTGGGAAGCTGAGGCAAGAGAATCACTTAAGCCTAAAAGTTTGAGGTTGCTGTGAGCTGTGATGCCATGGTACTCTACCAAGGGTGACAAAGTGAGACTCTGTCTCAAACAAACAAAAAAAAAACAAATGTAGGGTTAGCAAATGTAAATATTTGGGGTTTTATGGGCTATAGAGCCTCTGTTGCAGCTACTCAACTCTGAATGAAAGTTGGGATAGGCAGTATATAAATGAATGGGGCCATGTTCCATATAAAATTTGCATTGGATTTGGCTTATGGACCAATAGTATGCTAAGCCCTGAATTAATACATGAAAACACTTTCTCATTTCCTAATACAGGGGTCCTCAAACTTTTTAAGCAGGGGACCAGTTCATTGTCCCTCAGACTGTTGGAGGGCCGGACTGCGGGGCCCCGGGATGAGTCAGCTGCTAAGCAGGACAGGCAGCAGCAGCAAAACACCCAGCAGGCCGGATAAGTGTCCTAGGTGGGCTGCATGTGGTCTGTGGGCCAGAGTTTGAGGACGCCTGTCCTAGTGTGTAGTGGACTACCAATGTAAATGTAACTTTGAATTTTATCATATGGGCTGGAATCCACTAAGGCAAATAATTTTTTTTTTTTGAGACAGAGTCTTACTCTGTCACCCTGGGTAGAGTGCTCTGGTGTCATAGCTCACAGCAACCTCAAACTCTTGGGCTCAAGTGGTCCTCTTGCCTCAATCTTCCTAGTCTCTGGACTACAGGCATATCTACCACACCTGGCTAGTTTTTCTATTTTTTTTTTTTTTTTTAGCCAGAACCTCAAGCTATTGCCCTGAGTAGAGTACTATGGCATCACAGCTCACAGCAACCTCCAACTCCTGGGCTCACGCGATTCTCTTGCCTCTGCCTCCCAAGTAGCTGGGACTACAGGAGCTCACCACAACGCCTGGCTGTTTTTTGGTTGCAGCCGTCATTGTTTTTTGGTGGGCAGGCTGGATTCGAACCCACCAGCTCAGGTGTATGTGGCTGGCGCCTTAGCTGCTTTAGCCACAGGTGCCGAGCCACATTCAGCTATTTTTAGGGATGAGGGTTCACTCTGGCTCAGGCTGGTCTTCAACCTCTGAGCTCAGGCAGTCCTCCTGCCTCGGCCTCCTAAGTGCTGGGATTACATGCATGAGCCACTGCACCTGGCCTGTTCTTGGAAATTTTATTCTGAGTTTCACATAGCCATTATATTCAGGCAGTCTGTTTCCATTGTTTCTGGAGGAAAAATGTTTTTAGGATTGCCACAGTGTGACCACCTCCACTTACTTTTAGGTTAAATTTGAGTAAATCTATTCCTATAGTTTAAAAATAAAAGATATTTAGTGAAAAGTAGTTTTCTTAGTGTCCTCAACCTGGATAACCACCGTTAGAAATTATCCACTGGTTATCTACAGTCTTGAAATTTTTTTCAGTATGTCTTTAACCATATGTTTCCCTCTCCTCCCCCATCCGCCTCAGTCTGTTTCCCAGGCTAGCATGCTGTGGTGTTATCCTAGCTCACATAAACTCCTAGACTCAAGCGATCTTTCTGCCTCATCCTCCTGAGTAGCTGGGACTATGGGGATTGCCTGCTATAATGCCCAGCTTATTTGTTTCTATTTGTTTTTAGTAAAGACAGGGTCTTGCTCTTGCTCAGGCTGGTTCTATACTTCTGACCACAAGCGATCCTCTGGCCTTGGCCTCCCAGAGTTTTGGGGTTACAGTCATGAGCCAGTCATATGGCTTTTTTTTAAAACACTAATATGAAACAGGCAAAGTGATCCTTAAAATGTTTGTTAAAAAGTGACATCTAGCACGTGTAGAATTGTGGGGTTATGTCCCCTGTTACATTTCTTCCCGCCCCCCTTTTTTGAGACAGAGTTTCATTATATCACCCTTGGTAGAGTGCAGTGGCATCACAGCTCACAGCAATCTCAAACTCTTGGGTTTAAGTGATTCTCTTGCCTGAGCCTCCCAAGTAGCTGGGACTACAGGTGCCCGCCACAATGCCTGGCTATTTTTTTGTTATAGTTGTCGTCGTTTAGCAGGACTGGGCCAGGTTTGAACCTGCTAGCCCCTGTGTATGTGGCTGGTGCCCTAACCACTGAGCTACAGGCACTGAGCTGAGACTGTTGTCTTAGGAAAAAGAAGAGGAGAAAATGATAGTACTTCATTTGTTTTGTTTTGTTTTCCTGCAGCATGAGTTGATAATCTGTGTGCTTCCTGTATTTTCAAACCTGGTTTGCATCAAAATTACATGGAGGGCTCGGAGCCTGTGGCTCAAGTAGCTAACGTGCCAGTCATGTACACCCAAGGTGGTGGGTTCAAATCCAGCCTGGGCCTGCCAAACAACAATGATGGCTGCAACCAAAAAATAGCCGGGTGTTGTGGTGGGCACCTGTGGTCCCAGCTACTTGGGAGGCTGAGACAGGAGACTCACTTGAGCCCAGGAGTTGGAGGTTGCTGTGAGCTGAAATGCCATGACACTCTACCCAGGGGACAGCTTGAGGCTCCTGTCTCAAAAAAAAAAAAAAAAAATTACATGGAGAATTAAATACTGATTTCTAAGGCCCATTCTGGACCTGTTGAATCACAATATCTCAGGGTAGAGTGGGCCTTAATAATTTGTTTTTAAAATATACTCCGGTTGGTGATGATGTGATGCTAAATTCAGGAACCATTATAATATTTATTTCTACAAATTCTGCAACTGGGCTCAGCACCTGTGGCTCAAGTTGCTAAGGCGCCAGCCACATACACCTAAGGTGGCGGGTTCAAATCTAGCCTGGGCACGCCAAACTACAATGACGGCTGCAACCAAAAAATAGATGGGTGTTGCAGTGGGCACCTGTGGTCCCAGCTACTTCAGAGGCAGAGGCAGGAGACTCACTTGAGCTCAGGAGTTGGAGTTGCTGTGAGTTATGATGCCACAATACCCAGGGGGACAGCTTGAGGCTCTGTCTCAAAAAAAAAAAAAATAAATTCTGTAACTAGTTGTGAGCACTTACTATATGCCAGGTACTGGTCTAGATGATAGGCATAAGTGAAAATAAACAAATTCTTGGCTTTGTGGAACTTTCCTTCCAATAGGCCTAAATTGATTTAATAGCTGTTCCAATTACTGTTGCTAGCTATTGGCTTAAAACCACTGTTTTGTTTTGCTCTCAGTTTGTTGGGGCAGGAAGTCAGAAAGGTTTAGACCAGGCAGGTCTCACTTGGGGGCAGTTTTTCAGATATTGACAAGGCTTGCAATCTGAAAGCTTGACTGAGCTGGGTGCAATGGCTCACACCTATAATCCTAGGACTCTGGAAGGCCAATTGCTTTAGCTCAAGAGTTTAGACCCCATTTCTAGTTTAAAAAAAAAAAACTTTCTGATAAAGAATGTCAATTATAATTGTTAAAAGAAAAAAAATGATTGGGTGCTTACTCACGGCTCAGAAGAATCCTAGCACTCTGGGAGACTGAGGTGTGTGGATTGCTCAAGCTTAGGAGTTCTAGACTAGCCTCAGCAAAGTGAGACCCTGTCTCTATTTAAAACAGCAAAACTAGCCAGGCAGTGTGGCAGACACCTATGTCCTAGCTACTCAGGAGGCTGAGACAAAAGGATCACTTGAGCCCAAGAGTTGAGGTTGCTGTGAGCTAATACACCACAGCACTCTGCCAAGGGCAGACAATGAGACTGTCTCAAAAAAAAGCTTCACTGGGTTAGACATTCAACATGTACACTCACATGACAGATAGTCAGTGCTGGTTATCAGCTGGTAGGTCAGCCAGTTTGTAGACTGGTGTAACTATGAATAGTCTGACTACTTATATTATACTTGTCTTTCCCCAGAGTGAGCAAGCTGAGAGAACCAGGTAGAAGCTACAGGTTGTTCTGACCTAGCCTTGGAACTTACACAGCTTTATTTCTGTAGCTTTCTGTTGGTTATACTTGAGTCTCTAGGGTGGCCCAGATTCAAGTGGAGGGATCATAGACCCCGCCTTTCAATGGGGACTACAAAGATAATTTGGGGACACATTTTATTTTTTATTTTTTATTTTTTTATTTTTGAGACGGAGCCTCAAGCTATCCCCCTGGGTAGAGTGCCATGGCATCACGCTCACAGCAACCTCCAACTCCTGGGCTCAAGCAAGTCTCCTGCCTCAGCCTCCCAAGTGGCTGGGACTACAGGCGCCCGCCATAACGCCTGGCCATTTTTTTGGTTGCAGCCATCATTGTTGTTTGGCGGGTCCGGGCTGGGGATTCGAACCCGCCACCTTAGGTGTATGTGGCTGGCGCCTTAGCCACTTGAGCCACAGGCGCCAAGCCTGGGGACACATTTTAAAGCTACCGCAACTTTTATGTCCATTACGGTTTTGCTTTTTTTTGGAAACAGAGTCTCACTTTGCTGCCCTTGGTAAAGTGCCATGATGTCATAGCTCAGAGCAACCTCAAACTCTTGGGCACAAGCAATTCTCTTGCCTCAGCCTCCCGAGTAACTAGGATTACAGGTGCCCATCACAAACTCTGGCTATTTTTTGAGACGGGGTCTTGCTATTGCTCAGACAGGTCTTAAACCTATGAGCTCAGGTAATCTACCTGCCTTGGTCTCCCAAAGTCCTAGGATTACAGGCGTGAGCCACCGCACCCAGCCTGTGGCTTTGCTTTTTTTTTTTTTTTTTTTTTTTTTTGAGACAGAGTCTCGAGCTGTTGCCCTAGGTAGAGTGGTGTTGCAGCACAGAGCAACCTCAAACTCTTGGGCTTAAGTGATTCTCTTGCCTGAGCCTCCCAAATAGCTGGGACTATAGGCCCCCGCCACAATGCCTGGGTATTTTTTTTGTTGCAGTTGTCATTGTTGTTAGCTGGCCCGAGCCGGGTTTGAACCTGCCAGCCTCAGTGTATGTGGCCGGTACCCTATCCACTGAGCTATGGGCACCGCCTGCATTTTTAATATGTTAGCTACATTGCTAGAAATAGAAGCTGAGGTCTGTTTTCGTCTAAATCCCCAATACAGAGTATTCACTAGAGCACGGTTTTTCTCAAGAGGGGTCACTAAGAAAGGGAGGACAAGTATAGCATCCCCTTTAGGAGTAGCATTATGATACCATGGGCATAGGTTTATTCCTTGACAGCTGTAACTTGGCTGAGTTCTGGAAATTGTGAGGAAACCAGATAAAAAGGTCAGCTAATGAGCCAATGCAAAGCCTTCACTATGGCCAGAAAAACTGGAGTGTGTGTTCTGCTGCTGACTGAGTATAGGGGTTGTCTTAACATAGGAATGCTAACCTATTCTTTCTTTCCTACAGCATAAAGATAGGGAGGTGGTGATAGAGCGCCTCTCTTCAGGAAGTGACTGGTCTGATGTGGATGAGATCTCCACAGTCAGATTCTCTCAGGAGGAGCCGGTCTCACTGAAACTCTCAGCAGCTCCAGAGCCGCCTTCTTTCACCACAGACTATGTCATGTACCCGCCTCATTTGTATAGTAGTCCTTGGTGTGATTATGCCAGCTATTGGACCGGCAGCCCCAAGCCTTCAGGCTACCCCTCCATGGGCAGCAGCAGCACTGACATAGCCCAGGCTGGGAGGAGCAGCAGGAGCCTCCTGAGTGATTATTCTCCTAACTCTACAGTGAGTTCCCAAAACACCTCCAGAGACTTTGAGGCCACAGAGGAAGGCAGATCCCAGAATTCTCGTTCATTTCCATTCTCCAGGAGCTTAGAAGAAGAGGTGAGGGAGAAAAGAACATTCCAAGAGGAGACGCCACCACGTCATTGTGGAGGACACATACCTGGCTCCCTTCCTAGGAGCCAATGGGAGCCAAGCCTGGAGGAGGGCTTCATTGATACCCATTGTCATTTGGACATGCTCTATTCCAAGTTGTCTTTCAAAGGGACTTTTACCAAATTCAGAAAAATTTATAGCAGCTCCTTCCCTAAGGAATTTCAGGGCTGCATCTCTGACTTCTGTGATCCTCGGACACTGACGGATTGCCTGTGGGAGGAGCTGTTGAAAGAAGATCTGGTTTGGGGGGCTTTTGGCTGTCACCCTCATTTTGCACGTTACTATAATGAAAGTCAAGAAAGAAATCTTTTGCAAGCCTTAAGGCACCCCAAGGCTGTAGCATTTGGGGAAATGGGCCTGGATTACTCTTATAAGTGCACCACACCTGTCCCAGAACAGCATAAGGTAATGAGGCTCTCTTTAGTCTGTTTAGAGTTTTAATCCTTTTAGTTATTAAAATCTAATAATAGGGATTTCCTCTACTTTTTTTTTTTTTTTTTTGAGACTATTTGTCCCCCTCGGTAGGGTGCTGTGGTGTATTAGCTCACAACATCCTCAAATATGTGGGCTCAAGTGCTCCTCTTGTTTCAGCTTCTTGAGTAGCTGGGACTACAGGTGCCTACCGCAAAATCTGGCTCAGGCTGGTCTCAAACTTGTGAGCTTGGGCAATCCACATTGCTTACTTGGCCTCTCAGAGTGCTAGGATTAAAGGTGTGAGCCACTGTTCCTACCTCTACTTCTGGATCTAAAGAAATTAGAATCCCAGGACAGGTGCAGTGGCGCACACCCATAATCCTCTTACTTTGGGAGGCTGAGTTAGGAGGATCACTTGAGGCTAGGAGTTCAAAACTGCAGTGAGGTGGCACCCTTAGCTCAGGGGGTAGGGCGCTAGCCACATACACTGAGGCTGTTGGGTTTGAACCTGGCCCGGGCCAGCTAAAACAACGACAGCTACAACAACAACAAAAATAGCCCGGAGTTGTGGTGGGCACCTGTAGTCCCAGCTACCTGGGAGGCTGAGGCAGGAGAATTGCTTAAGCCCAAGAGTTTGAGGTTGCTATGAGCTGTAATGTCACAGCATTTTACCCAGGGCGACAGCTTGAGGCTCTGTCTCAAAAAAAAAAAACAAAAAAAAAACTGCAGTGAGCTATAATTGTGCCATGGCATTCCATCCTAAGTGATGGGGGAGACCCTATCTTTAAAAAATATAAAACAGGGCTGGGTGCAGTGGCTCATGTCTGTAATCGTAGCACTGTGGGAGGCCAAGGCAGGTGAATTGCTTGAGCATGAGTTCAAGACCAGCCTGAGCAAAAAGCTAGACCTCTGTCTCTACTAAAAATAGAAAAACCAAGGAAGAGGATCTCTTGAGCCTAAGAGTTGGAGGTTACTGTGAGCTATGATGCCATAATACTCTACCCAGGTCTACAGCTTGAGACAATGTCTCAAAAAATATATATGTAAAAAAGGTATAATTTCCCATTTAACCAGAGATGATGACTATTACAATCTTAACATTTTTCCTCCCACTGTTTTTTGAGCATGGTGCTTTGGCAGGGTAAAAATTATAGCATTTCAATAGAAGTTTCTGAAGGAGCAGGACAAGGAGAAAGACCTTCCTACTCCATCTCTTCCCTGGCTCCCAGGACGAATTTGTTGTTGGAGAATGTGCTGCTCTCCTGGAGTGGCATGGAGGGTTGCTGGGTCTGAGTCTGCCTGTCCACTACGCTCCAGGCCTTAGGGAGGAGGAGTGTGGATTCTATCCCATGCAGAATTTGGCACACCAGTTTTCCTCTTGGCACTGTCTCAAATCTGGCTTGAGGCAGCAATTTATTGGCCAAAAGTGAAGAGTAAATCTGAATACAGGAAAAAATGTTTAAGAAAGTGGAACAAATATTTACTATTCTGTTTTCCATTTTGTTTCTGTTGTGCAGTTCAGATGTGGTAGGGAAAGAGTTCAGAAGTGTATACTCAGAGGAGTATTCTGTTTAATTGTATAGCTGTTTATTGAATGCCTACTAGGTGCCAGTAATATCTGCATATTAGCACAGTAATGTTTATTGAATGCCTACTAGGCGCCAGTAATATCCGCATATTAGCACAGTAATGTTTATTGAATGCCTACTAGGCGCCAGTAATATGTGCATATTAGCACAGTAATGTGCTGCATATTAAATTATCAGTCTCACCGGGCGCGGTGGACTCACGCCTGTAATCCTAGCACTCTGGAGGCCAAAGCAGGTGGATTGCCTAAACTCAGGAGATTGAGACCAGCCTGAGCAAGAGTGAGATGCCGTCTCTTAAAAATAGCCTGGCATTGTGGCAGGTGCCTTTGGTCCCAGCTACTCAGGAGGCTGAGGCAAGAGGATTACTTGAGCCCAGGAGTTTGAGGTTGCTATAAGCTATGATGTCACAACACTCCGCCAAGGATGACAAAGTGAGACTCTGTCTCAAAAAAAAAAATCAGTCTCAGACCTGCATATAAAGGTCCATAGGGCATGTGTACAATAAATTGGACTTGAAATGAGAGTATGGGGATGAGAAATAAAATGTCATTCAGCTTGGTGAGATATGATTCAAAACTGGCAAACAGAGGAAATAAATGACTGGCTAGACTCAGTGGGCAAAGCTGCACCCAGAGGAAGACTACAAAATATTTCTTTTTTTTCCTTTTTTCCTTTTTCCTTTTTTAAATAGAGACAGTCTTCACTTTGTCTCCCTCAATACTACCATGACATCACAGCTCACAGCAACCTCCAGCTCTTGGGCTTAGGCGATTCTCTTGCCTCAGCCTCCCGAGTAGCTCCGCAATGCCCAGCTCCACAATGCCCAGCTATTTTTTTGTTGCAGTTTGGCTGGGGCTGGGTTCAAACCCACCACCCTCAGTATATGGGGCTAGCACTCTACTCACTGAGCCACAGGCCCCACCTTACAAAATATTTCTATAAACATTAGAGACTCCTGGGCTGGTATGTTTTTGATGTAAATATAGCATTCACCCAAATGAGATGAATGATGGTAACTAGCAACTGTATTGGTACTCTGCTACTCAGAGCAAACCCCTGTTAACTTTCCTCTCGTGTGTGTTTACAGATTAACTGTTTAATTCCTGAGAGTTAGAGCCTGAATAGTTCGTGTGTAAGTTGCACTCCCAGTCAATAAGATTATCAGAATCTCTTGGCATTTGGGATGGATGCCATGAAGAATACTCTCTTCCCCACCTAGGCTGCATCTATTTGTGTTTGACTGGAATTAATTGAGGTAATATGCAAAAGATGGCTTAGGGCCATCCCAGGAGAGATCACAGAATCCCTGGAAATAATGGATTAGCTAGGAACCAAGGTTTATGACGGGGAAGAGAGTAATTACGCTTGGTAAATATAAATAACTATCTTGTACTTCATTCACTTCTGTTCTTTTTTAAATTGGTTCCTGGAAGGACAAAAGCTGTAGATAGCTAGTCTTTCTTACCCCTGCCAAGCATTCTGTAATTTTGCTGTCTCTGATCATTTTCTGTTAGTTGGAAACATAGGTTAAATAAAAATTACATCAGAATTGGTATTAGCTTAGTGTTGCTATTTTGAGAAGAGGCAGTACCAACATTAGATTGTAAATGTCAGTCTCAAGTGAATATCATCTGAGTCATATTGCCAGATGCCTTTTATTATTTGAAGCTAAAAATGTAAACATGAATTATATTCCATGATTGAAAATACTCATAGCAACATTAAGATGAAGAAATTTGCTTATAGAGAGTTAATACTTTTGTCCTTTGTTCTAAACCTGGCCTTCCTTGTTAGAGGAAAGAAGGGATTCTGGCCCTACTTTTTTCATTTAAATTATTAACAATATGCATATTTTAGGGCCTGATGCAGTAGCTCACACCTGTAATTCTAGCACTCTGGAAGGTCGAGGTGGGTGGATTGCTTGAGCTCAGGAGTTCGAAAGCAGCCTGAGCCATCTCTAAAAAATAGCTGGGCGTTGTGGCAGTGCACCTGTAGTCCCAGCCACTAGAGAGGCTGAGGCAAGAGGATCACTTGAGGCAAAAGTTTGAGGTTGCTTTGAGCTATGACTCCATTGTACTCTACCAAAGGCAACAATATGAGATTGTCTCAGAAAATCAAAAACAAAGAAAAAACAGTATCCAGATTTTAATGAAAATTTAAAAGTGGTTAGACTTGTACTTGAGGTTCTAGAGCCCCGCCCCACCCTGCCCCGCCCGCCCCATAAATAAGCATTGCACATTTGTTACTGCCTGGGTTCGAATTTGAACTCTGGTGCTGCAGCTTACTATCTGTTGGTTTCTTGGCCTCACTGCTAAGGTGCTAACATTAGCAGTACCCACTTCAGAGTGGTTGTGAGAATTATAGTTTATAACACCTGAAATGCTTTGAACACTTCCTGGCTTTATAGTAAGTATCCAGTAAGCACTATTATTATTATTTTTTTTTTTTTTTGAGATAGCCTCAAACTGTCGCCCTGGGTAGAGTGCATGGTGTTACAGCTCAAAGCAACCTCCAACTCCTGGGCATAAGCGATTCTCTTGTTTCAGCCTCCCAAGTAGCTGGGACTACAGGTGCCTGTCACAACACCTGGCTATTTTTTGGTTGTAGTTGTCATTATTGTTTGGCAGGACTGGGCTGGATTCGAACCTGCCAGCTCTTGTGTATGTGGCTGGTGCCTTAGCCACTTGAGCTATAGGCATTGAGCTAAGGACTAGCTATTATTACATAGTTTATTTATTTATGTATTTTATTTATTGAGACAATCTCACTTTGTCACCCTTGGCAGAGTGCTGTGGTATCACAGCTCACAGCAACGTCCAACTTTCGGGCTTATGTGATTCTCTTGCCTCAACATCCTGAGTAGCTGGAACTATAGGTGCCTGCCAAAATGTCTATTTTCTGTTGCAATTCTTTTTTTTCTTTTTTCTTTTTTTATTGAATGGTAACTATGTACATTAATGCCCTTCTGGGGTACAGTGTGGGGTTTTCACATGCAATCTGAAATACTTCTATCAAACTGGTCAACACAGCCTTCATGTCATTTTCTCAGTTATTGTTTTAAAACGTTCACATTCTACTCTTAGAAAGATTCACTTGTACCCCTGTAAGATAAACCTCAGAAGTGATCCCTCCAATCCCCC
>CAUYTI010110561.1:0-22701 GCA_963575145.1 Galago senegalensis
TTGTGGCGGGCGCCTGTGGTCCCAGCTACTTGGGAGGCGGAGGCAAGAGACTCGCTTGAGCCCAGGAGTTGGAGGTTGCTGTGAGCTGAGATGCCATGGCACTCTACCCAGGGGGACAGCTTGAGGCTCTGTCTCAAAAAAAAAAAGAAAAAAAGAAAAAGAAAATATTTGTACATAGATATAAGAAGATATTACTTTTAGTGAAACTACCTCTTGTGGGTTGATTAGGGTTTTACTTTGAAGAAGCTACAGAACAAGTTCACGGCAGACAGCAGGGTAGAATGGAAAGAGCAATAAACCTGGTCAAGGGACCTGCTTTGAAGTTTCAGTTGTGCTGCTTGCTGGCTCTGTGTTTTTGTTACTGGTTCTCACAGTTGATGAGCATTAGCACCATCTATCTCCTTGGAAGTCCTGTTAATCACAGATTATTGGCCCCTACCCCAATTTCTGACTCAGTGGTTGGGGGCAGTGGGGGAAGACAGATGACAATTTGCATTTTTTTTTTTTCACTGGGGCTGGGTTAGTGCCCTACCGCCCTGCTTTTTTATTTTTTTAATTTTTATTGTTGAGGATTCTTTGAGTCTACACAGAGTCAGGTTACATTGATTGCTTTTGTTAGATAAGGACCCTTGGACAATTTGCATTTCTAAGAAGTTCCCAGGTGTTATTGATGCTGCTGCTTCTCTGACACCCAGTTAGCTTTCCTCATCTGTAGGAGGATAATAACCTAGGTTCTGCTTGCTTCACAATGTTGTATAGTTAAGAAAGGACTTTGTTGTAATAAAAGAAATTATTGTCTATAACAACCGTAAATGCCTTCCTCATTTAACAAAAAATATCGTAGTTGGGCTGGGTGTAGTGGCTCATGCCTGTAATCCTAGCTCTCTGGGAGGCCAAGGTGGGTGGATAGCCTGAGCTCACAGGTTCAAGACCACCCTGAGCCAGAGTGAGACCTTGTCTCTAAAAATAGCTGGGCATTGTGGCGAGCACCTATAATCCCAGCTACTTGGGAGGCTGAAGCAAGAGAATTGCTTAAGCCCAGGAGTTTGAGGTTGCTGTGAGCTGTGACACCATGGCACTCTACCAAGGGTGACAAATTAAGACTCTGTCTCAAAAAAAAAAGTTGTATTTGACTAAAGATATTTATGAGGCAGTAACACTTGCAGATTCAACTCATATAGTATGAAGTATGTAATTACAGCGAGTAGACATTGGAACACAATGATGAAATCAGCTTTGGATGGCTTTTTTTTTTGGTTGGTTGAAATGTTTTGAACCAGATTAAAAAGGAGATGGAAATTGTAAATTGGTGGTACAAAGCATATGTTTATCAAGGGGCTGCAGAGTGCAGCCCTG
Source organism: Galago senegalensis (assembly GCA_963575145.1). Lineage (NCBI taxonomy): Eukaryota > Metazoa > Chordata > Mammalia > Primates > Galagidae > Galago > Galago senegalensis. Next base: position 1,357 of record CAUYTI010110561.1, read on the forward strand.
TTTAGGGAAGTCACAGTGCCCCCTGCTGACATACCCTTGCCTCTTTTTTATTTATACACTTCTCCCTGCTTAGAGTGTCGTCTTTCCTTCTCTGTGTGAATACTATCCTCTCTTCATATCCCAGTTCAAGTCCTGCTTTTTTCCATTAGTTTTTCCTGCTGACTCTTGCCCATTTTTTTTTTTTGAGACATAGCCTCAAGCTATCTCCCTGGATAGAGTGCTGTGGCATCACAGCTCACAGCAACCTCCAACTCCTGGGCTCAAGCGAGTCTCCTGCCTCAGCCTCCCAAGTAGCTGGGACCACAGGCACCCTCCACAACACCCAGCTATTTTTTGGTTGCAGCTGTCATTGTTATTTGGTGAGCCCAGGCTGGATTTGAACCCACCACCTTAGGTGTATATGGCTGGCGCCTTAGCCACTTGAGCCATAGGTGCCGAGCCCTCTTGCCCATTTTTGATGTCTTCCTATCCTGAAGTCTTTTCTACTTTCCAAAAGACTTCTAATATTGTTTAGATAATTATTTTTGTTTTATTTTTAAAAGTTTTTAGCTTATCTCATAAAATGTCAGTTTCCTGAAGTCAGGGGCTAACTCCTCTACTTGTATGTCCCTTAATCCTTAAGCACAGTGTTGGGGTTGTTTTAAGTACATAATAAATATTTGGGATTGTGACATTCTATCTATAAACTCTTGTAGTGTCTAAAAGAGCAAACTTGCTTTTCATTTTTGCCTTCTTGTGTTTTCTACTTAACTAGATACATAACTTTTCTTCTTTCTTCCAAAAAGCCTATGGAAATTGAGAAAATTCATTACTCAGAGACTGGAAGGGATGAGCTGGGCCTTAAAACTTCATCGTCTGGTTCCAGATCCTGAGTTCTCTCTACTATAGTGTGCTGCTTGCTTCCCAAGTTGGCTAGATTTCTTAAATTATCCAAGGGCTCCCCATTGCCTTCAAGATGAAGTCTAAACTTCTTGGCATGGTAGATGAAACTTCACAACTTGCCTCTGGCCTGCATTTCCAGCTTTATGCTCAGATACTGACCTTTGCTGCTTCTGTGCAACCATTAACTAGATAGATGTCAAAGAGAGAAGAAGTCAAAGTAGGTAGAGATAAACAGAAGAAATGAACACCTGCTTCATTTGACATGCCCCAACGCTGTTACTTCTATTTGACTTACTATATATGATAATATACAAGAGATTATACATAAATCTATGGGAGTTGAATTTCTTTTTCTTTTTTTATTTTTGTGAGACAGAGTCTTATTACTTTGCCCTTGGTAGAGTGCGGAGACATCATAGCTCACAGCAACCTCAAACTCTTGGGCTTAAGCAATTCTCTTGCCTCAGCTGCCCGAGTAACTGGGACTATAGGAAGCTGCCACAATGCCCGGCTACTTTTTGTTGCAGTTGTCATTGTTGTTTGGCAGGCTTGGGCTGGGCTTGAAGCCACCAGCCTTGGTGTATGTGCCTGCACTCTACTCACTGAGCTACAGGTGCTGAGCCATCTATGGGAGTTATTAATCATCATAATAAGCATCTATCTTTGAGCCCATGACTCAAGAATTAAACCATTGTCAACACTAGCAGATCCCTGTGTGCCCCTCCTTTTTTTCTGTAGAACAGGGTGGGTTTTACCACATGCTGCCTTGTCTGCTGCTCCTTTCCCTGCCTCTATACAGAAGGCTGTCAGTGAGAGGATTCTCTTCACCTTTCACTAAGATTGCCATCTGGCTTTGTTCTGTGCATTTGACTCTGTTCTGGGATTTGCTGGTGAAAGTTTGGGTGACGAGTGGGATCTCTATCCCTTGCAGGTCAGGCTGGGAAGCTGATGTATGTGATGCACAACTCAGAGTACCCATTGAGCTGTTTTGCCCTCTTCGAAAATGGCCCCTGCCTTATTGCCGACACCAACTTTGATGTGCTCATGGTGAAGCTTAAGGGATTTTTCCAGAGTGCTAAGGCCAGCAAGATTGAGACTCGGGGCACCCGTTACCAGTACTGTGACTTCCTGGTGAAGGTGGGCACAGTTACAATGGGGCCCAGTGCCCGGGGCATCTCTGTGGAGGTAAGACCTTGGTGAAACAGGAGCAGGACGTGCTGAGAGGGCTGCTGAACAGAGGGCTCTGAAGATTGCCCAATTCAAATGGATATTTATGTCAGCCTTGTCCCTAACTCCAGAGCATCTGTGTTTCCTCTGACTCTTACCATTCCTTTACTCATTCAGAGAATTGCTTGCTTGTATGGTAAGTAGGAAGTAGGGGCTGGGTTTATAGTAAGTAGAAAGCTTAGGAAGGCTGGCTTGCTGGAGAAGGGAAGGATAGTCAAGGAAGGCAGGTGACTTGTGGAGGGACCAGTCACCCATCCCAAGAAAGACTGGAGCAGACCAGGACAACTTTTGGAGCAACTTTTGGGAGGTGGGCCCTAAATCATGTGTGTCTATGCACCTCTCCTTAGTATGCTTTATATAAGTCTCCAAAGTTGTGGAGCAAAATGTGCCTTGCCTTTTGATATGCTGTCTACTTTCTTTCATGGTGGAAAGGGTTGTGTGAGAAATGACTTCATTTTGTGAGCCTAAATATACAAGGTCTGACAATTAAGTACATAAACTCATCCTAGAAAAGGTACTGCATACCTCATTGCTGAATATCATTATGGTCACCTTTGAAGTACTTCCCTTGAGAAGCTATGCACTGATGCCAGTGCCTAGTCTACCTTCAAAGTACTTTTTCTAAGATGAGTTCACTAAATTGTCATACCTCAAGACGACAGTTCTGATGGCTGTTCCAGAAAAAGAGTTCCAAAATTTTCCAGTGCTGAGATAAAAATACTAGTAGCTTCCAGGGACTGCCTTTTGAAAATTCGTGATTTATTAAGAGACAAGGCATACAAACTATTTTTGAAGTTAATCTAAGAAATGCCATAAAAGAGGCAGTTTGTAGCTTGGCACAGTGGCTTATAACCTGTAATCTCAGGGCTCTGGGAGGCTGAGGCGGGAGGATCTCTTTAGGCCAGGAATTTGAGACCAGTCTGGGCAACATAGCAAATGTTAAATGTTAAATGTTAAAAATTAGCCAGGTATGATGGCTTATGCCTAAAGTCCCCACTTCCTGGGAGGCTGAGGTGAGAGGATTGCTTGAGCCTAGGAGTTCAAGGTTATAGTGACCTGTGACCAGGCCATTGCACTGGGTGACAGAGGCACTATCTCTTAAAAAAAAAAAAAAGGTTGGATAGGGAGGCAGTTTTAGGCCAGCAACTTTGGTTATGATACTTCTTAGAGGATCAACATTTAAATAGGGACTTAGACATGGGAATAGGTAAGTCCAGAAAGTAGAAAAAGGGCCCTGGTGATTTCTGCTTGGCAACGTCTGGGGCTGAGATTTCCTAAACCTTTTCAGCTTGTACATGTTGTACTTACTGAGACCTACTGGGGACCCACTATTTATACTGCACATTTCCAACCCTTATAGTATAAACACACACCAGCTGTTTCTTTATTTCTTCTTACAGTCACCAGTAATTTCCTCCTGCTGTCTCTCCAGTGCAAAATTAGGAGAGAGGGATGAGAAAGTAGGATGTATATTTTTTGGCCCTTGCAACGTTGGTTGGGGAAATCTTAGGGTCAGAGCTCAGGCTGGGTCTGCCTTGGGAGTAGTGTTTGGTCCTGAAGAGACTCATGTGTCTCCTCTGTCCTCCACTTAACCACCTTCACCCCATACCTACCACATATTTTCTTCTCTCTCTGTTTTCTCTCAGAAGTTTCCTGAGCTCTCCTTGAATCCTTACCTTGCATAGCAGAGAACTACACAGACCTAAGATAATCAAATGGGGCCTGGCTTGGCACCCATAGCACATTGGTTACTGCACTGGCCACATATACCAAGACTGGTTGTTTTAAACCGGGCCTGGACCTGTTAAAACAACAATGACAACTGCAACAAAAAAATAGCCGGGTGTTGTGGTGGGTGCTTATAGTCCCAGCTGCTTGGAAGGCCGAGGCAAGAGAATTGCTTAAGCCCAAGAGTTGGAGGTTGCTGTGAGCTCTGACCCCACGACACTCTATTGAGAGTGACAAGTGAGACTCTGTCTCAAAAAAAAAAAAAAAAGGCAGGGAACAGATCTGCCACTGGGTGTAGTGGGGAGGGCTGTGAGTTGGCCCATTTCTAGGATGAGAACATCAGAGATGCCTAAAGGGAATGATGCTGGGCATGCTGAGTCCCTAATGTTTGGGCTGAATGAGCACCATGATAGAAGATGCGTGTTTCTGGCTTAGGGTTGAGGAAGATGTGAGTATTGGGCAGGAGGTATAAGAGAAAAAGGCCAGGCACATTGGCTCACTTCTGTAATCGGAGCAGTCTGGGAGACTGGGGAGGATGGATTGCTTGAGCTTATGAGTTTGAGACCATCCTGAGCAAGAGTACGATTCCATCTCTAAAAATAACCAGGCATGTGGTGGGCACTCGTAGTTCCAGCTACTTGCGAGCCTGAGGCAAAGGAATCTCTTGAGCCCAAGAGTTTGAGGCTGCTGTGAGCTATGATACCATAGCACTCTACTCAGGGTGACCAAAAAAAAAAAAAAAAAAAAAGAATTAGATCTTGTACTTGCTGTCACTCACCCTCATTCACTGTTCTTTTGGTTCCCAGGTGGAGTATGGTCCCTGTGTGGTAGCTAGTGACTGCTGGAGCCTGCTTCTTGAGTTCCTACAGAGTTTTCTTGGCAGCCACACTCCAGGGGCTCCTGCGGTATTTGGGAACAGACATGATGCCATCTATGGCCCAGCAGATACCATGGTCCAATACATGGAACTCTTCAACAAGATTCGCAAGCAGCAGCAGGTGCCGGTGGCTGGGATTCGTTAGTGACTGGCAGCTGCCAGCTAAGCTCTGTCACCAGGGATACTCCATAGGAGGTTGTTCCTGGACCCCAGAAACTCTGTGTAGAAGTGGAGGCTACTTTCTCATTTCCAGTTCCCAGCTGTGGCTTTTGTTCAGGGGCTCTGGACTCTTCTCCCCTGACCCTCACACACAGCCCCACAACAGCTGTTTTACCTATGCCGTACTGGATTTGGCCTGTCTTCAAGAATGGTAATTATGAAGAATGGAGAAGTTTGGACCTTTCCTGCTTTAGGGGAAAAGGTAGGACAGGAGTGTCCCTGCCTAAAATTGGCAGGGAAAACCATTTGTATCCCCAGCTATTGAGGGCTTGGCCTAGGCCTGCAATGGATAAGCTATGTTTTGTGTAAAGGCTGTGCCGTAATAAAGGCCTCTTCTTCCACTCAGAGGGTGTGGCTGACCTCTATCCTGTAGATGGAGTGGGAGACTTGTTTGATTATCATTTTCTGACCTGTTTACTAAAGTGATCTGTGAATTGACTTTCTTTGGGTATTGCCTAAGTCCTTCAAACTCTCCTTCTGACATTTTTCCCTTCTATTGTGAATTCTGTTAAGTTGTAAGCTGAACTACTATAACAGAGAACCAAAAGTATCTAGTAAGGGGGCTCTTACTAGATAAAAAGTTGATTTTCTCTCATCTAATAGTACAGAGGTACTCAGATGGTCTAGAGCAGATTTAACTCTATAAGGTCATTAGAAATTTGGTTTCCTTCTGTCCTGTTAGGCAGCCATTCCAATATTTTGTCCTTACCCACGAGGTCAAAGCAGACTCATCAGCTCCATGTCTACATTCCACTGGGGGAGAGGAGAAAGGAGGGGGAGAATGGGAGGGGAGGAAGAGCCAGAAAAAGGGAGAACTTTCATTTTTAAAGGATATGACCTGGAGTTGCTTTAAATCACTGGGCATACTTTGCTGATAGAGATGCTGAGACAGAGAGCCTCTTATCTGGGCAGTCATATGCCCAGTTAAAACTCAGGAGGTTCTATGACTAAAGGATTTGGAGAATATGGATGCAAGGTCCCAGTTAGTGGCCTCTGCTACCTGGAGCTCAAAGGACACGCCCAGTAATGCTATTGGCTGTTATTTTGCAGTTAATACCCCCTGTAACTAAGGTATGTGTTTGTGAGCTGGCTTGGGATAAAGGCTGGTCCCAGAGTTACTTTGAACTCAGCTGGATTAATCATATTAGGAAATCAATTCCTTATCTAAGTGTCAGCATTGAGGCCTCTTCAGTTCTCATGTACCCAGAGCTTAAAACAGTTGATCTGGTACTTGCCCCCTGCTTCATGGTTTCTTGAGCTCTTTCTTTTTCTCTCGTTTGAACCTCCAAACTACTCATCTGACCACACTGCCTGCCTACCCCACTCCTGCTACAGAAATATTTAGCCAGGCTAACCTCAAAATACACAGAGATGGTCTTAGGAAAATTGGTAACATGTAGTACCGTGTCTTACTTACTCTCCCTTATTGAAGGCATCTAAAGAGACATTTTGAGATCTAAGTGCTCAGATCTAAAGCCTCTGTAGCAAGAGTCATTTGTCATGTTTCCTGTCCAGCTTTGGTGGCGGGAAGCTCAGTTCAACTTCATAACTATAGGACCTGTCATCTGTATTTTTCATTCTAACTTTCCTATTTTTGTTGTTGCTTATTTTATTTTTGCTTTTTTATATTATAGTATGTTTTAGATATCATTTATAACAATAAAATGGGCAGATCTTAGGTTTTGGGCCTTCTGATTTATAATTGCTCTTGTCCGGATTTATCTATTTATACTTTTCTGTAGGCTGCCTCAAATCTTTTATGGAATGAAACAATATATAAGAAGGAATTTGAACATAATATGTTTCTGAAAATATACAAACATTGAATATGGTAGATATGGACTCTATAGATCGGGGGCAGGGAACCTCCAGCCTTAAGGCCACATGTAGCCTTCTAGGTCCTTAAGGGAGACCTTTTGACTGAATCCAAATTTATAGAACAAATCCTTTTATTTTTTTTAATCCATTTTTGCTCATCTTTTGTATTTTTATTTTTTAATAAAAGGTATTTAATTCTTTTTTGTATTTTATTTTTTGTATTTTTGTATTTTGTATTTTTTTGTATTTTTTTTTTGTATTTTATTTTTTAATAAAGGTATTTAAAATATCAAAGAATAGGCTTGGCGCCTGTGGCTCAAGCGGCTAAGGTGCCAGCCACGTACACCTGAGCAGGCGGGTTTGAATCCAGCCCGGGCCCGCCAAACAACAATGATGGCTGCAACCAAAAATAGCCAGGTGTTGTGGCGGGCACCCAGCTACTTGGGAGGCAGAGGCAAGAGAATCGCTTGAGCCCAGAGTTGGAGGTTGCTGTGAGCTGTGATGCCATGGCACTCTACTCAGGGCGACAGCTTGAGGCTCTGTCTCAAAAAAAAAAAAAATCAAAGAATAAAATAAGCTTCAATGAAATAATACTCCCAGATTGACCAGTACAATTAGAACATTAGTAAGCCGTAAGGGCTAAATTGCTATGCTCATAATTTAATTTTAACTTCCCCCTCACTGACTGGTCCTACTGTTGCAGGAGGATAGATAGTTGGTGAGAGCTCATGGGGGTCAAGTATGCCAGTCTGTTATTACTTTTTGACAATTACGCACTGTGTTTCTGTTTGAAGTGGTGTTTGTGAGTAGTTGCACAGCTCAACAGTATTTTTTATTTATTTTATTTTTGAGAGAGTATTACTTTGTCACCCTTGGTAGGTACATGGTGTCACAGCTCACAGCAACCTCAAACTATTGGGTTCAAGCGATTCTCTTGCCTCAGCCTCCTGAGTAGTTGGGACCACGGGCGCCCGCCACAATGCCCAGCTAGTTTTAGAGATAAGGCTTTGGCTCAGGCTGGTCTCCAACTCATGAGCTCAGGTGATCCACCTACCTTGGCCTCCCAGAGTGCTAGGATTACAGGCCTTAACCATCATGCCCGACCTTAGTATTTTTAAATTCTGTCTGCTTTACAACCCATCATGTCAAAAGAAGACCAAGAGAATGCTGAAAGAAGAAAACAGATTTTTTTTTTTTTTTGAGGCAGTTTCACTATGTTGCCTGGTAAAGTGGTAGAGTGCCATGGCTTTACAGCTCATAGCAACCTCCAATTCTTGGGCTTAAGCGATTCTCTTGTCTCAGCCTCCCAAGCAGCTGGGACTACAGGTGCCTGCCATGATGCTCCACTATTGTTTGGTTGTAATTGTTGTTGTTTGGCAGGCCCAGGCTGGGTTACAACTCACCAGCTCTGGTGTGTGAAGCTGGCGCCCTAGCCGCGGAGCTACAGGTGCCAAGTCTTTATTTAAATTTATTTTTTTTTTGAGACAGAGTCTCACTATGTTGCCCTTGGTAGAGTGCCCTGGGGTCACAGCTCACAGCAACCTCAAACTTTAGAGCTTAAGGGATTCTCTTGCCTCAGCCTCCCAAGTAGCTGGGACTACAGGTGCCTGCCACAACACCCGCCTGTTTTTTGTTGCAGTTGTCATTGTTGTTTAGCTGGCCAGGGCCGGGTTCCAACCTGCCACCCTCAGTGTATATGGCTGGCACAATAACCAGTGTGCTATGGATACTGAGCTGAAAACAGATTTTTTAATGAGGATTGGGAATTGCAGTTTTATCTTGTTTCTACTAAAGATGATTTACTTGCTTTTTTATACTGCAGTAACAACATTAAAGAAATTCAATGCTCATGAGTATTCTAACACTCACAAGGACCATAAATATTTGAAATTAGAGGAAGAGATGCATGAGTTTATATTGCAGAAAATAAAAGATGAAAGGCAAAAGCAAAGACAGTTCTTTCAAGCAGCAATAAGATCTGGAAATAATGCCACTGAAGCAACTCACAAAGTAGCTTATACTCAAAAAAAAAGGGAAGCGATTCCGTGGTGTAGAAAGTGTGAAAGGGGGCTCAGCGCTAGTAGCATAGTGGTTACGGCACAGGCCACAAAAACTAAAGCTGGCAGGTTCAAACCCGGCGCAGGCCTGCTGAGCATCAATGACAACTGCAACAAAAAATAGCCAGGTGTTGTGGTGTTCACCTGTAGTCCCAGCTACTTGGGAGGCTGAGGCAAGAGAATCACTTAAGCCCAGGAGTTGGAGCTTGCTGTGAGCTGTGATGCAACAGCACCGTACCCAGGGTGACAAAGTGAGTTTCTGTCTGAAAAAAAAAAAGAGTGAAAGAATGCACTGTCAAAGTTGTAGAATGTTTAGACCTCGGTAATATTCAAAGTACAAACCACTGCCTCTTTCAAGGATAACCATAATTGATCAACAACATGAATTAGCCTTCAACTTAATAGAACAACTTCATTCAGTACTTCAAAAGCAAAATATATATTATTCAATCAATTTTGATGAATTAACTGATAGTACTGACTCAGTGCAGATTTTACGCTTCATTCAAGTCATAACAGAAGCTTTTCTTTGCTATGAAGAGTACTCATTTGGCATGGTGCCTGTAGCACGGTGGTTAAGGCACCAGCCACATAGACTGAGGCTGGCAGGTTCGAATCAGGCCCCAGCCAGCTAAACAACAATGACAACTGCAACAAAAAAATAGCCAGGCATTGTGGTGGTGCCTATAGTCCCAGCTACATGGGAGGCTGAGGCAAGAAAATCACTTAAGCCCATGAGTCGGAGGTTGCTGTGAGCTGTGATGTCATGGCACTCTACCAAGGGAGACATTATATAATGAGATTCTGTTTCAAAAAAAAAAAAAGTTATTTATTTGTAGTCTTGAAAACAGAACATGGGGAATAGATCTCTTCAACAACTTTAAAGATAGGCTTGGCACCTATAGCTCAAGCAGCTAAGGTGCCAGCCATATACACCAGAGCTGGTGGGTTCGAATCCAGCCCGGTCTACCTACAGTTTTTTTTTTTGGCCAGGGCCAGGTTTGAACCAGCCATCTCTGGTATATGGGGCCGGTGCCCTACTCGTTGAGCCACAGGCACCTCCCAATAATGACAGCTACAACCAAAACATAGCTGGGTATTGTGGCAGGCACCTGTAGTCCCAGCTACTTGTGAGGCAGAGGCAGGAGAATCGCTTGAACCCGGGAGTTGGGAGGGTGCTATGAGCTGTGATGTCATGGCACTCTACCCAGGGTGACAGCTTGAGGCTCTGTCTCAAAAAAAAAAACAAAAAACTTTAAAGATAAATGCTGTTAAGTTGAACTAAATTTGATAAATTTATTTACTTATTTATTTATTTTGAGGCAGAGCCTCGAGCTGTCACTCTGTGTAGAGTGCCGTGACATCACAGCTCACAGCAACCTCCAACTCCTGGGCTTAAGTGAGTCTCTTGTCTCAGCCTCTCAAGTACCCAAGTAGCTGGGACTAAAGACGCCCGCCACAACACCCGGCTATTTTTTTTGGTTGTAGTTGACATTGTTGTTTGGCAGGCCTGGGCTGGATTGGAACCCGCCAGCTGTGGTGTATGTGGCTGGCGCCTTAGCCGCTTGAGCTACACGTGCTGAACCTAAATTTGATAAGGGAGTGTACATACAGATGGTGCATTTTCCATGACAGGAAAACACGAAAGCTTTATTGCACAGATAAGAAAATATTAATAATCAGATGCTTTCATTTCTTTTCATTATTTTATTTTATTTTATTTTTTTTTTTTTTTGAGACAGAGTCTCAAGCTATCCCCCTGGGTAGAGAGCCATGGCATCACAGCTCATAGCAACCTCCAACTCCTGGGCTCAAGCGAGTCTCCTGCCTCTGCCTCCCAGGTAGCTAGGACCACAGGCGCCCGCCACAATGTCTGGCTATTTTTTGGTTGCATCTGTCATTGTTGTTTGGCGGGCCCAGGCTGGATTCGAACCCGCCACCTTACGTGTATGTGGCTGGCACCTTAGCCACTTGAGCCACAGGTGCTGAGCCTTTTTATTATATCTTGCATGACCAAAATCTCTGTGCTAAAATTACTATTTAATTGACACTTTGCAACATGGCATCAAGATATGTAACATCCTAAGTTGAATGATGACGTAGTCAGTGTGGATTCACCCTAACATTCTAAAGTGTGTTGGCTATGGCAGGGACAGGCATTAGCCAAAGTTTTATCTGTATGAGAACAGATAGTTATATTTTATGAAAAACACAGTCAGCAATATGAATTATGGAGAGATGATTTCTATAGGAATGCAGCATTTCTGTGTGATTCAAATCAAAACAACTTGAATATTCTTTGCAAGATAAAACTAAGTTTATATATGATATATGGTAAAAAATCCAAGCATTTTGGAAAAAGCTATCTTTTTCAAAACACTTCTTTAAAAGGAAATTTCAGTTGAATGTTTTCCCCAGTTAGCAAAGGTCATTGATTAGCGGAATGAGAATCATTTGAAGAATATGTAGCTGATATATATATAGACCTATTAATTGGAGGATACATTGAAAATATCACTGAGTTTGAGAATTATGATCACATTCAAATTAGCATTTCAGCCTCCTCTAGTTGAGATCACCCCGGCATACAGGTGGAATTGTTTGAGCTCTCAGCAGATGACATTTTAAAGTCATTGTTTGATTTAAGAAAGATCCAATTGAAATATGGAAAAATGGGGTAAAATACCCACACCTTTGGTGGTGTGCATGCCCTAAAAATGTTTTCTTGCTTTTCAACCACTCATTGCTGTGTATCTATATTCTACCTACCTACCCCAAATCATGATGGCCTTAAGGTCACAAGTGACTGATACTCATCAAGACAATTAACTGAAATTGCAGACCTCCATGCTGCAACCAAATATTCAAATGCTTTCCAACAAAAAAGCAAAGTCATTAGAAGGTTAGTTAACTTTAAAATTAACAAATAGGTGTCATTTTTTGAAATTAAGTGCATAGTAGTTAGACTTTTACCGAATAATGTACATTTTTAAGTATATTTAACTGAAGTTTCTTGAATGTGGCCTTATTTAATTATAGGTAGATTAATGCAGCCTTCCAACATGAAATGGTTCCCTACCCTTGCCTTAGACTTACACATCATAAAGGCAGGGCTCTGTTTCCTAAATGAAAATTAGTGTAAAGTCCTTAACTGTACTTTGCCTTTTAGGCATAGTCTTGGCTGATACATTTCCAGCATTTTTCTTTTCTTTTTTTTTTTGAGACAGAGTCTCACTATGTTGCCTTCAGTAGAGTGCTATGTCATCACAGCTAACTGCAACCTCAAACTCTTGGACTTAAGTGATTCTTTTGCCTCAGCCTCCCAAGTAGCTGGGACTATAGGCGTCTGCCACAATGCCCAGCTATTTTTTTTGTTGCAGTTGTCATTGTTGTTTAGCTGCCTAGGCCACATTTGAACCTGCCACCCTCAGTGTATGTGGCTGGCACTGTAACCACTGTGCTACAGGAGCTGAGCTGATTTCTAGCATTTTTCACTTTTGTTCTTTTCTCTTATATTTGAGCACACATTTGACTATGTTTAAATGCAGTGAATACTGGATCAAAGGTTAAGAACTGTCATTTGAGTACTTTTGCCTGTTTTTGTTCTTTGTGTCAATTGAAGGGCATCTGTCATTTTAAAAAGTGATTTAATGCAATACATTTCTTAAATAATTTAACAAATATGGCTCCACAAGCAACGTTACCAAAACTGGTGACTGAGAGGAAGGGCCCAAATGTCATTTAGCTTTTGTGTATAATTCTGAATGGGGCTTTCAAGAGTCATTTAGGATGTAATTGTCAGTGTATAATTTTTGAAAGTTCACATTGAATGAAAGTTGAGAACTATTTATATAAATTTACGGGAAAAAGCCATGATTATCTGCATTAAAACAATTTTTTAAAAATTCATTGTAATTTTTTAGAGACAGGGTCATGCTCTGCCACTTTGGCTGGAGTGCAGTGGAGTGATCATAGGACATTGCAGTCAAACATACTAGGGTTAAGCAGTCCTCCTGCCTCAGGTCCCTGAATAGCTGGGACAGCAGGTATGTGCCACCACACCTAATTTTTTTTTTTTTGAGACAGTTCACTTTGTCACCCTCAGTAGAGTGCCATAGTGTCATAGCTCTTAGCAACCTCAAACTTGGGCTTAGATCCTCTTGCCTCAGCCTTCCAAATAGCTGGGACTACAGGTGTCCATCACAACGCCCAGCTATTTTTAGAGACGGGGTCTTGCTGTTGCTTAGGCTGGTCTTGAAGTCCTGAGCTCAAACAATCCACCTGCCTCAGCCTCCCAGAGTGCTAGGATTACAGGCATGAGCCACTGCACCTGGCCTACATACCCAGCTAATTTAAAAAAATGTTTTATAGAGATGGGGTCTTGCCATGTTACCCAAGCTGATCTCAAACTTCTGGCTTTAAGTGATCTTTACCTTTCTGCCTCCCAGAGTGTTTGGATTTATAGGAGTGAGCCATTGTGCCTGCCAATTCCCATTTTATAAAAAAAGGTCTTGAACTCAGCTCATAAAATGGAGATACTATTTTTTTCTTTTCTTTTCTTTTCTTTTTTTTTTTGAGACAATGCCTCAAGCTGTCGCCCTGGGTAGAGTGCTGTGGCATCACAGCTCACAGCAACCTCTAGCTCCTGGGCTCAAGGAATTCTCCTACCTCTACCTCCCAAGTAGCTGGGACTATAGGTACCTGCCACAACGCCTGGCTATTTTTTTTTTTTTTTGGTTGCAGCCGTCATTGTTGTTCAGCGGGCCTGGGCTAGATTCGAACCCACCAGCAATGTATGTGACTGGTGCCTTAGCCATTTAAGCCACAGGTACTGAGCCTGAAATACCATTTTTTTGTTGTTGTTTAAATCTTCCTTCTACTCTAGAATGTCTTCCTACCCTCTTCCTCCTGCTTCATATGTTTTAGTCCTTTCCCCCATCTATAGCTACCCCCAGGGCAGAGACAGGGAAACTTTTGAGGCCCTGCCAACATGTTACCTTGGTAGGTACTTTGGCCAGAGCCACACAATCTGCCAGCTTTTACTGGCAGCTATGCGGGGCAGCTTTCGAGCTCATCTAATTCTCACTGTACAATGAGGAGTCTGTGGCTCCCAGAGAGGTCATGCAGAGAGGTGAGGGAGGAGTCAGGACCAAACTTCAGGCTCAGGACTCCTGGCTACCTGCATGTACCTACATATGGTAGCTGCTCCTTTCTCTGGGGTGCCATGTGATTTTAGTTGTAATGTGGAAAACATTCTTCTACTAGTACTTATGTCTTAGTCTAATGTGTTTTAAGAGAAAAGTATATAACTAGTACTTCATTTCCTAGGATGAGTAAGTTAACAGATCACTCTCTTGGATTTCCCTTTAAAGGGATCTATTAAGTTATAGTGCAAATGATACATGCAAACGGCAAAATCTGTGGAGGTAGAAGGCGCATGCTGGGATTTGGGGAACAACTGTAAGCTGCTTCAAGTCTAGTCTAGTTTCTGTGTCTGGATGCTTCCCGCTCTGGTGCTTTCCTGTTGTGTTGCTGCGATTCTCTATACTCTTTTCCCATGCTGCCTCCTGCTGGCTTTCCTCAGATACTACTGCAGAGTAGTTACATTTCCCATCTATTTGTGTTGCTGCTTCACTGAAGGAAGTACCTAGAGAATGACCACTCCTCCCTGACACTAGATCTGCCCAACCCAGTGTGTTGAGGAAACTTGTACAATTTTTCTCTCCAAATCCTGGGAGGTGAGGATCAGTTAGAAATTTCCCACCTAAGCATGTGCTCCAGGTGTCAAAAGTTGCCAGGCAGAGCTCATGTATGGCATTGCTGTCTCCAAGCCATACCTTTAACTGTCAACATTGCCTTTCCCTTGCCACACAGCCTTTCCATATCTGTTGCTGTCTGGGTGTCTTAGGCTGCAGGCCCCAAGTATTATTGCTTAAGGAATGGCTAAAACCAATTGCATTGCAAGTTTGTGTGTCTCCTGGGTATTTAGTATTTGGCTTGTGAATACTCCCTGAGGGAAGGCTTTGACCCAAGGTGAGTCTCTACCATTGTGTGTAGACTATAGAGCATTCCCAAATCAGTTTTTTGGGTTAGAGCATTGGTTCTCAACCTTCCTAATGCCACGACCCTTTAAAACAGTTCCTCATATTTCATTGCTAGCAACGAAAATAATTCTATGGTTGGGGGTCACCACAACATGAGGAGCTGTATTAAAGGGTCGCAGCATTAGGAAGGTTGAGAACCACTGGGTTAGAGGGACACTGTGATCACCCAGTTTGACCATCATTCAGTACTCAGATGTCTTTTACACTGTCCCTCCCAGAGGTCATGCACCTGGGCTTTATCTAGGGAAATCCCTTCTCTGTATATTTAATTCTTTTCTCATTAATTCTGAGACAAAAACACAACATGCCTTTCCTTTCCCTCCCAGAGTATGGAGACTATTATGCTTAATGAGGGGATGCATTTGTTCATTCTGGAATGTGAGAGAACCAGGGCTCTAACACAGGGCTATTAGGTTACTACAGGTTATCAGCTCCTGATGGAGCCTCAAGAGGCCTAAAATGCCTTGAAACTAGATGCAGAATTTGTGTATGTGTGCCATTTTTTGAAAATAGGATTTACAGGTCTTGTTAGATTAGAGTATTTCAAATATCTGTGATCCAACAAGGAGTCACTAACAGAAGAGCAAATCCTAAAAGAGAAACAGCATGAAAACAGAGTTTGTCTAAGCAGGTTTGAAACAGGGCAAAGGGGCTGTTTGTGAGCAAGATCATCCCCTGCCTTTTTTTTTTTTTTTGAGACAGAATCTCACTACGTCACCCTTGGTAGAGTGCTGTGGCATCACAGCTCACAGCAACCTCAAACTCTTGGGCTTAAGCGATTCTCTTGCCCAGCCTCTCAAATAGCTGGGACTGCAGGTGCCTGCCACGATGCCTCGCTATTTTTTTGTTTCACTTGTCACTGTTGTTTAGCTGGCCTGGGTAGGTTTGAACCTGCCACCCTCGGTGCATGTGGCCGGTGCCATAACCACTGTGCTACAGGCACCGAGCACATCCCTGCCTTTGGACATTGTATGGGGGTTCCTAGCCAGAGGATTTTCCTCCTTCATTTTTTAGTCAGTCCTTCAGTCCTTTTAGACAGTTTCTAGGGTTGTAGTCATGCTCTTATCTTTCTGGTAAGTTTCCCCTTTTCCTTTAGAAACATGAGTAAAGATGTATAAAGCAACCTTTGTAGCTTTCTTTGTGGCTTTAGAGTTACTCTTCCAATATGACACACTCATGAAATCTAACAGTTACTCTGTTGTAATGGAATTTGGTATAATGAACATGCATTTCATTTTTTGGAGTGAAGTGATTGATGAGACGGAGAAATAGTTCCTTGCCCTTGTGATGAAACTTAAAAGTAAAAAAAAAAAAATTCTTGAAACTATTAGGACAAAGATTCTTAACTCTCTTGCATTCTGTGTTTCATTAGCAATATACACCTGCCCCATCAGATAGCATAGGCCAGTTTTTAAGATTAATATGAATTCTCTTGAATTTTCTTCTGAGGCTTTAAAAAAGAGAATTTAAGGACCACATCTATGTAACCTCGATTGTCCCAAAGCTAGAATTCAGTATTGGAAATCTTGTTTACAGGAAAGGTAAGGCTGGGGCTTGTGGAGATGACAGGTGTTCTGAGGCAGCATGCTAAAGGGAAGAGAATGCTGCTTTAGAAGACAGATGGCTGAGGCAAGAGAATCTCTTGAGCCCAAGAGCTGGAGGTTGCTATGAGCTGTGACGCCACGGCACTCTACTGAGGGCGACAAAATGAGACTCTGTCTCTAAAAAAAAATAAAATAAATAAAAATAGAAGACAGATGGCTGGGTGTAGCCATAGTACTGCTCCTAATTTGCCAGGTAACTTCAATCAAAGTTGTTCTCTCGGCTGGGCGTAGTGCCTCATGCCGGTAATTCTAGCATACTGAGGCGGGTGGATAGCTTGAGCTTATAAGCAAAAAGTGAGTTTTTCTAAAAACAGAAAAAGGAGCGGCAAGAAGATGGTTTGAGCCCAAGAGTTGGAGGTTTCTGTGAGCTATGACACCATAGCATTCTGTCCAGGGCGATAGCTTGAGGCTCTGTGTCCAAAAAAAAAAAAATTCTCTTAGGGTCTTATTTGTATAAGGGGAATGCTGCTGCTACTTCCCATATTTCATAGGGTTATTGAGAGGCTCAAAGGAGAATAGGTAAGAAGAGTGCTTAGTAGGCAAGGAGATGCTGCCTCTGCGCTTGAATTTTTTTAATGTTGCTAAAGATATTGGTGTTTGGTTAGGATTTTAAAACAAGATGTTTATGCAGTCATTGCTGCTTGGGGCAGGTTAAAATTCTCCCTCAACCCAAAGAGTGATTTTATAATAGAGAATGAGCAGTGTGGAGAGAGAATCCAGAAAAGTGTATTTTTTTTGTAACCAGATCCACGCATACATTGTATAGACTATCTATGGAATATGGAATTTTTTTTGCTTTTTATCTTTTTTGAGACAGTCTCACTGTGTCGCCCTCAGTAGAGTGCTGTGCTGTCACAGCTCACAGCAACCTCAAACTCTTAGGAATCGATTCTCTTGCCTCAGCCTCCCAGGTGGCTGGTACTATAGGCCCACTACAATTCCCAGCCATTTTTTTGTTGCAGTTGTCATTGTTGTTTAGCTGGCCCAGGCCGGGTTTGAACCTGCCAGTCCTGGTGTATGTGGTCAGCACAACAACCACTGTGCTAGGGGCACCCCTGTTTTATTTTTTTTGAGACAGAGTCTCACTGTGTCACTCTTGGTAGAGTGCTGTGGCGTCACAGCTCATAGCAACCTCAAACTCTTGAACTTAAGCGATTCTCTTGCCCTAGCCTCCCAAGTAGCTGAGACTATAGGTGCCTGCCACAATGCCCAGCTATTTTTTTAGAGACAAGGTCTCACTGTGGCTCAGGCTGGTATCAAACTCCTGAGCTCAAGGGATCCTCCTGCCTTGGCCTCCCAGAGTGCTAGGATTATAGGTGTGAGCCACTATACCTTGGCCAATTTTTCTATTTTCTGTAGAGATGATATGTCACTCTTTTGTTCAGGCTCTTCTCAAACTCCTAACCTCAAATGATACTTCCACCTTGGCCTCCTAGAGTGCCAGGATTACAGGTATGAGCCACTGTGCCTGGCCCAAATAGCCTTTTCATACTTGAATTACTTTTTTTTTTGAGACAGCCTCAAGCTGTCGCCCTGGGTAGAGTGCTATGGTATTACAGCTCACAGCAACCTCCAACTCCTGGGCTCAGGTGAGTCTCCTGCCTCCACTTCCCAAGTAGCTGGGACTACAGGCACCCATAACAACGCCTGGCTATTTTTTGGTTGCAGCCATCATTGTTGGTTGGCAGGCCTGGCCTGCATTCAAACCCGCCAGTTCAGGTGTATGTGGCTGGCACCTTAGCCGCTTGAGCCACAGGCGCCAAGCCCATACTTGAATTACTTAAAAATAGCCTTCTTCCTATGCTTTCTGCTTCCCATCTAATTCACGATTCTCAAACTTTTTGGTCTCAGGACCCCTTAATGGTCTTAAAAAGGTCTTATTTATGTAGGTTATACCTATTGATATTCATCTTATTGAAATTCATAAGGACCAGGCCTGGAATGGCAGCACAGGCCTCATTCCTGGAATGCCAGCACTCTGGGAGACAGAGGCTGGTAGATTGCTTGAGCTCAGGAGTTCAAGACCAGCCTGAGCAAGAGCAAGACCCTGTCTCTAAAAATAGCTGGGCATTGTGGAGGGTACCTGTAGTCCAGCTGTTCAAGAGGCTGAGGCAAGAGGATCACTTCAACCCAAGAGTTTGAGGTTGCTGTGAGCTATAATGCCACAGCACTCTATCAAGGGTGACAAAGTGAGACTCTGTCTCAAAAAATAAATAGTAAATAAATAAATAAAATAAAACTCATAATAAAAAAAAAAGCTGGATGAAGTATTACGTACCTGTAGTCCTATATCTTCTTGGAAGACGGAGGCAGCACGAGCATATGAGCCCAAGTTTGAGGCCAGCCTGGGTAACATAAGCAAGACCATGTCTCTAAAATAAGTTTAAAAAAAAAAACAGTTTAGGCTCAGCACCTGTACCTCAGTGGCTAGGACACCAGCCATGTACACTGGAGCTGGCAGGTTTGAATCCATCCCAGGACTGTCAAACAATGACAACTATAACCAAAACATAGCTGGGTGTTGTGGCGGGCGCCTGTAGCCCCAGCTACTTGGGAGGCTGAGGCAAGAGAATCACTTAAGCCCAAGAGTTTGAGGTTGCTGTGAGCTGCGACGCCAGGGCACTTACTGAGGGCAACATAGTGACGCTCTGTCAAAAAAAAGGGGGGGGCAATAAAACC
Organism: Galago senegalensis; assembly: GCA_963575145.1. Classification (NCBI taxonomy): domain Eukaryota; kingdom Metazoa; phylum Chordata; class Mammalia; order Primates; family Galagidae; genus Galago; species Galago senegalensis. Next base: position 20,552 of record CAUYTI010110561.1, read on the forward strand.
ATCACATGTTAAAATAAATGAAATATTTTTAATGAAAAATAACTTTTCTCAAAATTTAGTGTAAAGAGTAGCACTGTTTTATTTTTTATAAATCTTATAAAGTTCTGGCATAATATAAGACAGTTGGTTGGTCATATCTACTTTTCCATTCAATCTGTTGCAATATGTTGCTTTGGTTGAAGAATATGAAGAAGATCCAGCCTCACACAGATGTGTATTGGAAAAGAGGAGGGTGTATAAATGATCTTTTCAGATCATTGTGGATATTCTTTGATGCTAAAAACTCTTCTAAAGGTTAATTGCAATGTGGAATCTCAAACTATATCAGTGAAATTTTCATACTCTTACATAATATTTATTGGTTAATTTTATACTTTGAATGGATCTTCTACTAATGTGTGATTTTGTAGCATGATTGGCCATTCGAAAATACTGCAGATCTCCTAAATGTTGACACGTTATATAGTATCAAAGAGTCATACTTATTAATATACCTAGTCTTATTAGAAAAGATTTGGGAAACTATCAAGCTCACATGGGAGATATAAGTTTTGAAAGATCCTGAGTTTTGCTTGAATGCTTAAGGTTTATCATTGCTGATAATATTGTTAGGCTCCACTTTATTTTCAAGAAAATGTCTGTGAAATACCCAGTGAGTAACTGCACCTTATCTGTTAGCTGTTCTTTCAAGTAAAAATGGTGTTCCGTGACAAAAGCCATTATTAATTCAGTGTAAAACTCAAAAAATTGCACAGGTACTTTTCCTCAAGATAAACATTGTACTAACGATGCATATATAAATCCAATTAATTTAGAATAATATTATTAAAAATGTGTACTTAAGTAAAACAAATAATTTTTAGTGCCTCATTAAAGACCTTAGTGAAACAGGTATTTTTATTCTGGCAGTGAAGAATACCTTGAGTGCTAATACCACTTAATGCTATTGCCTGGGTTTGTGCTAGGGCAGCAGTGATTTTTTTTTTTTTTTTGAGACAGAGCCTCAAGCTATCTCCCTGGGTAGAGTGCTATGGCATCAGAGCTCATAGCAACCTCCAACTCCTGGGCTCAAGCCAGTCTCCTGCCTCAGCCTCCCAAGTAGCTGGGACTACAGGCACCCGCCACAATGCCCGGCCATTTTTTTGGTTGCAGCCATCATTGTTCTTTGGCCGGCCCGGGCTGGGGATTCGAACCTGCCACCTTAGGTGTATGTGGCTGGCGCCTTAGCCGCTTGAGCCACAGGCACCGAGCCGGCAGCAGTGATTTTAGTCTTTGTTACTTTTGTATCATCAGTGCAAATATCATCTCACTGATGAAGGCAGATAATGTCTTTATTACCATCTCCCACCTCCTGCCAAAGGGTCCCAGGGATCCCTAGGGCTTCTCAGGCTAGTGAGAACCACTGATCTAATTCATGCTCACAGCTCTGACAGTCCTTCCCTTTTGGATTGCTATTCTGACAGCACCCCTTCTATCAGAAGTTTTAAGTGGCTCCCAAATTTTTCAATCACCAAAAACACTTTCGTAGGGAACTAACACTGAATAAGATAGACTTTCTTCTCCAATAATTTCCTTGGAGATTGGAGAGTAAGGGAAGAATACAGATAATTAGGAAGTTATAATGTAAGAATTCCTTTAAAAGAATGATGTTAAAGCTGATACACAACAAAGAGAGTGCTAAGTTTTGGATTTCACTCAGCCTTTGAACCACAGGACAAACTAAACCTAACCACTCCACATCTCTTCTGTCAAACCTCCTTAAAATGCCTGTTTAATTGTCATCACTATGCTTAGCTCCAGGCATTGTAGATTCTTCCTTCCTTTGTGTGTGGGTGTGTGTGTTTGGTCTTTGGCTTTTGTGCTTCCCTATTTCATATTTACAGGTGTGTAGCCTTGAGCCACTATTATTGCTGATAATGCATGTTTCTTTTACTTGTCCTTATACTTAATTGTAAGCCTTAGACGAGAGTTGAGTGTTGAAACAGTGTTGCTCTTTTTTTTTTTTTTTTTGAGACAGAGCCTCAAGCTGTCCCCCTGGGTAGAGTGCCGTGGCATTACAGCTCACAGCAACCTCCAACTCCTGGGCTCAAGCGAGTCTCTTGCCTCCAAGTAGCTGGGACCACAGGCGCCCGCCACAACGCCCGGCTATT
>CAUYTI010110562.1:0-11764 GCA_963575145.1 Galago senegalensis
GATTTATTGATCTGTTGTATCATCCTTTTGTTTTCAATTTCATTTAATTCTGCTCTAATTTTGGTTATTTCTTTTCTTCTGCTGGATTTGGGATTGGAATGTTCTTCCTTTTCCAGTTGCTTGAGATGTCCCATTAAGTTATTAACTTCCTATCTTTCCCTTTTCTTGAGGAAGGCTTGCAATGCTGTAAATTTCCCTCTCAGGGTAAGGTGACCAGATGTCCCGTTTTTGGTGGGACAGTCCTGATTTTTAACAATTTGTCCTGTTTCCCACAGCATTTTTTAAAAGTCCCAATTTTTGGAAAGAATGCATGACAAAGGGTCCTGGGAATTTAACCTTGTCAATGCAGTCATTTTTACATTATTAAAGTAAAATGGACTGCATATCTGTACATGGCAGGAGTTGACAGAAAAGCATTTTGTCTGTACTTTGCCCTCCCCGTGGCACTGGGGAGGCCACTCCTCAGGGAGCTCAGGAAAGAACACAGCAAAGGGACTGAGCTGAGAACTTAAGCTCATTACTCAACAGACATCCTTTTCCGCACTTACTTCCTCTCTCTACTTACTTGAGCAAAGTTAAAAGTATGTTTCCTTGCTGAGCAAGTTTTTCCAAAGAGCTAGCTAATGTGGTCAGTAATTGGGACACATTTGTTCATGTTAAAATCCACAATTTCAAGAAGTACCTGCGTTCAACAAATTAACACATGATAGATAAAGGTCTTTAGTGTTCCTTAATCCAGACCATTATTCAACTCTCTGGAATCTGGAAAAACCAAAACAATCCAATAAACTTGCATCATGTTGTAAAGTCTATTGCATTTTGCAAACCAGCCCACCATGCTTGGCTGGGCTTTTCTTTTTCTGTACCTCTTAACTTCTTTAAGTCATGTTCTCAGTACTCATCAGAAAATGCTAGCACATTGCAAGGGTATTATGAAGAACCAATGGGGTATACATTTGTTCCATATTTACTTTTAAGTCACTGACACCAGCGTTCAGATAATTCCTTCATGCTGGTGTTTAGGTAACAACAAAATCAGGGCTGGCTTCTCAAGGGCATAACCTGTGCAGCCACACAGGGGCCCACACTTAGATAGACACCATGCTTAGACAGACCCAATGCTTAGACAGACCCCGCGCGTAGACAGGCCACACGCTTAGACAGTCCCCATGCTTAGACAGTCCCCACACTTAGACGGGCCCCACGCTTAGACAGACCCCACGCTTAGACAGTCCCCATGCGTAGACAGGCCACATGCTTAGATAGTCCTCATGCTTAGACAATCCCCACGCTTAGACAGTCCCCATGTTTAGACAGTCCTCATGCTTAGACAGTCCTCACGCTTAGACAGTCCCCATGCTTAGACAGTCCCCATGCTTAGACAGGCCTCACGCTTAGACAGTCCCCACGCTTAGACAGGCCCCAATGCTTAGACAGTCCCCATGCGTAGACAGGCCACATGCTTAGACAGTTCCCATGCTTAGACAGTCCCCATGCTTAGACAGGCCTCACGCTTAGACAGACCCCACACTTAGGCCCCACAATTAGGCCCCATGCTTAGATGGGCCCCACACTTAGATAGTCCTCATGCTTAAATGGACCCCACACTTAGGCCCCACACTTAGACAGGCCCCACACTTAGACGGGCCCCACACTTAGAGACCCCATGCTTAGACGGACCCCATGCTTAGAAAGACCTCACACTTAGCTGGGCCCCACACTTAGACAGACCCCACGCTTAGATGGACCCCACGCTTAGATGGGCCCCATGCTTAGACAGACCCCATGCTTGGACAGGCCCCACGCTTAGACGGACCCCACGCTTAGATGGGCCCCATGCTTAGACAGACCCCACGCTGAGTCGGACCCCATGCTTTGACAGACCCTACACTTAGACGGGCCCCATGCATAGACAGGCCCCATGCTTACATGGGCCCCTCGATTAGATGGACCCCAGCTCAGACAGACTACAGCTCAGAGAGACCCCACACTTGGTGTAATGCTCAATTGTCACCACTGGCAGCGTTACAGAGTTACTCTCTCCATTGCTACTTTAGGGTGACATAAGTGACTCCATTTGCATGGTGACAACTTTCACATCATCTTGAGAGTCTCAATAATTTTTGAACAAGGAGACATGTTCATTTTGCACTTAGTCCTACAAATATTGTAGCTGGTATTGAATATAATACTTTGGGCTTCAGATCTCAGTTTTGACCTTACTAGCTTTGTGACCTTGGAAAAGTTTCTTAATCTTTCAACTTCATTTTAAGTGTAAATTTCTCAGTGTAAACATAGAAAGAACACTCATGTCATTGAATTGTTGTAAAAATTAAATGAGATAGGAAACATACGAGTGCCTGACACATGATCCTAGTAACTGACACTCATTTAAGTGCTTAGGGTGCCCAAGCACTGTGTCAGCAATTCACTTAGAACAGCTCATGGATTCCCCCAGCTGTGGCCAACAACCAGCCTGTTCACCCTGTTGGCACTTACAGGGTTTTCCTGGCAGAGTCCATTCCCCTGGCCCATCCTTCTGTCTGTTGGTCAGTGTCAGTGGTGTCACCACTGCTCTCAATGCTCCGTGCAGTCAGTGGTGCTTTATAAATGAGGGAACTGAGGCACAAATATGTTAAGTGACTTACTCAAGGTCATACAGCCTATAAGTTGACACTCCTTAACTGTTGATGTTATCACTGATAGTAAATAGCAGATAGAGGTGAGATCTGAAGTTTAACAGTCTTTCTTTCTGCCCCCAATCCCTGGACTCCCCTAAGGAGTTAATAGGGGAGAGTGCCATGGCACACAGAAACCTGGCTACTGCACAGGCCGTGTGCTCTACCACTCAACCTCCCTGCCCAACACATACTCTCTGAGTGCAGGTATGTGGTCTTTCAGGGCTCCAGGCCTTTGATTGAGATTTTTCCCCAACTAAAGGTTAGTTGCTGGCTCCCCTACTTCCCAGTCCTCAGCACATCCGACCTAACGTCTCCTTTCCTTTGAGACTCCAGCAGAGCTCCCCACCCTTTAAGAAGGGCCTTGCACTCCCGGTGGTTTCTACATAGCTTCATCATAGCACTTCTCACAGAAATTCTGCTCAGGGTTTTCTTGTCTGCCTTCCTCCAGCCTTGAAAGATCTTTGATGAGAAACGATGACATATTGCTCACCTGGGTGTCACCAGCACTTAGGAAAATATCCCTAACACACAACTGTTCAATAAGCAATTAATGAAAAGTGGCACTATTTTCCAAAGAGTGCTAAATGCTTGATTTATTCGGAGGAGGGAGAGATGAACTCAGTGGGCGGATGCAGCCTCCATGGAGGAAGTGGTCTGCAGGCAGGTCTTGAAGAACTGGAATTAGTAAGACTGGGGACAGAAGCAGGAAATCAGAGAGAAGGAGCAGCTTAAGTAAAGCTGGGAATATAGGAGGTTGAAGAAAAAGCTTGTTTAGGGAGTAATAGGCAGATGACTTGGCCTAGAACATAGGATTTTTACTGAGCAAGGAATTCCAAACATAAATACTTCTTGGAGTCAGTACAACAGAGAAATAAAACGCGGCCCTATGTATTACAATAGGGAAGGGAGGGGATCATGGCAAACAAGAAAACAAGCCCTATTTAAAGGGAGCAGTCTATTGCTATCTGTGGATCTTTCCACTGTGATTATTTGGGTGACAGGCACAAGAAAAGCCCTGACTTCACAACTATGCAATTCATCTGTATATCAAAAAAACACTCGTACCCCCTAAATCTAGTGAAATTAAAAGAAGTTAATACAAAAATGGTACAGCCACTTTGTAAGAGTGCTTTTTGTTTGTGTTCCAGTTAACAAATTTTTCATGCATGTATGTATGAAACTTAAAAACAATTATAAATAAAGCTGCTATGAACATCTGTGTGCAGGCTTTTATGTGGGTTCAGACTTTCAATCCATTGGGTAAATACCAAGGAGTGTGACTGCAGGATTGTGTGGTAAGAGTGTGCTTAGTTTTGTTAGAAACTGCCAAGCACTCTTACAAAGTGGCTGTACCATTTTTGTATTAACTTCTTTTAATTTCAATAGATTTAAGGGGTATAAGTGTTTTTTTGATACACGGATGAATTGCATAGTTGTGATGTCAGGGCTTTTAGTGTGCCTGTCACCCAAATAATCTACCATATTTCCGGTAGGTAATTTTTGTCCCCTTTCTGCACCCCAAGCCTGCTTAGTCTACAGAGTCTCTATACCAAAGTGTATGACCAGGCACGCCCATCACTCAGGCCACACATAAGTAAGAACATGTACTATTTGATTTTCCAGCCTGGAGATACTTCACTCAGAGTTATGGCTTCCAGTTCCAGCCAAGTTGTTGTGAAAGACATTATTTCATTCATTTTGTGGCTGAGCAGTAAGTACTGCATGGTGCCTACACCACATCGTCTCTATTTTCTCATCAGTTGATGGCCACTTAGGTTGGTTCCATGTCTTTGCAATTAATTGTAAATTATGCAACGATAAATGTTAGGATGCAGGCGTCTTTTTGATAAAATGATTAGGGTGCAGGTGTCTTTTTGATAAAATGACTCCTTTTCCTTTGGGTTGATACCCAGTAGTGGGATTGCAGGACTGAATGGTAGGTCTATTTTTAGTTCTTTAAGGAATCTCCATACTGCTGTCCATAGAGGTTGTACTAGTTTACACTCCCACCGACTGCACCTGAGTGTTCCCTTTTCACTGCATCTGTACTGACATCTATTGTGTTTTACTTTTCAACTTGGCCATTTGGTATCTCACTGTGGTTTTAATTTTCATTTCCTTTATGATTAGTGATATTGAGCAATTTTTCACGTTTGTTGACCATTTGTCTATCTTCTTTTGAAAAACATCTATGTATGTCTTTTGCCCACTTTTTAATAGGGATCTTGGGGGAACCAGGTCAATACTTGGCTTCCACAGTGGGCTATAACCAGGAAGGGTAGGGTGATCTCCTGGTCTAGCAGGATACTTGGGCAGGAGACCGGGTGCTTGGTGGCCTATGGCAGCAGGGGTGGCCCTTGGTCACACATGCAGAGTAGCTGTGGGTTCACAGGCCGCCTGTGCTTTCCTCTCTTGGCTGGGATGGCAGTCTCTGCCCTTCTGAGCTGGACAGTGCTAGGTTTCCAGCTCCCATCCCAGCCCAGCTGCCAGGCTGGCCATGGGCTGTGGCCGAAATGCTCTGATAGGGGCCGTGTGGTTGAGCCCAGGACAGTCAGGCTCCTTTCAGAGACCAGGCAGCTTGTGGAGAGAACTGCAGTACCATCTTCCCTTCTATGCCTGGGGCCCATGAGAGTGCTTGCTATGGCTTTTTAGAGGGAAAGGTATGGATCCCAAGCCCATGGAATTGTGGTTGTCACAGGCCTCTGTCCCAGGACCCTAGCATATTACCGCTTATGGAGTTGTGGTCACCTCAGCAGCAGTGGGCATGGGAGGGGAGGAAGAAGAGAAGGGAAAAGGCCCAGATGGTGAGAAGCTGGTGCCCTGGTCCCCTTTGTCTTAAAGGGCCCGGTAGTGCTGCACTGCCCTCTTGGTTAGAAGGGCCCACTCTGAATGCTCAAGCTTCCAGGACATTCAGTTCCTGGGACTCACTCATCCCCGAAGGCCACTGTGGTCTGAATGGGGCTGGGGAGCACCAGCTGTGGACCAGGGACTGTGGGCCAGAGACATGGAGTCCAGGAGCTGAGATTCCCAGGTAGGGAGACAGCTGAAAACACATCCCCCGTCCATGAAGGGAGGGCAGTGAACCACTCCCTGCCGCAGAAGTTGGGCTCATTCAGGGAGCGGCCCTGCAAGGGCCCTACCATTTTGCACTTCCACCTGTGGTGGATGAGAGCTTCTATTTCCTCACATCCTCACCCCCCATTTGGTGTTGTCAGTGTTTGGAATTCTGGCTATTTTAATAGGTGTGTGGTGGAATCTAACTGCTGTTTTAATTTGCATTTCCCTGATGACATAGGATGTGGAACATCTTTCCATTAGCTTATTTGCCACCAGGAATCTTTAGTGGGTTACTGTTCAGGTCTTTGCCATTCTTTTTCTGGTCTACTTGTTTTCTTATTGTTAAGTTTTATGAATTCTTAGTATATTTTGGATACCAGTCCTATATTTGTCTTTTGGAAATATTTTCTTTCAGTCTGTGGCTTATCTTCTCATTCACAGGAGAGAAGTTTTTAATTTTAATGAAGTCCAGCATGTCAATTATATCTTTCATGTATCATGCCTTTGGTTTTGTGTCTAAAAAGTCATCTCCATTCCCAAAGTCAATTAGTTTCTCTTTTATGCTATTTTGTGGTGTTTTACATGTGGGTGTGTGATCCATTTTTAGTTAATTTTTTTGAAGAGTGTAAGGCAGTGGTTCTCAACCTTCCTAACACCACGGTCCTTTAATACAGTTGAGAACCACTGAAAGGTCTCTATGCAGGCTCATTTTATTTATGGGAGGGGACGTCCAGTTGGAAAGACTATGTTTTCTCCTTTGTATGGCCTCTGTCCCATTGTCAAAACTTGGCTGACTGTCTTCATGTGGATCCATTTCTGCTCTCTGCTTTGTTCCGCTAATCTCCTGTTCATTCTCTCGCCAATGCTACCCTGTATTGAATACTGTAGCTCTGGAGTGAGGACACTCAATTTTTAACAATATGGCACTTACCTGGCTGGTTCTCTTAGAGATGGTCCAGGTGGCATAGAGCAACAACCATACATAAGATATGATAGGGACAAAGGGAACCTTTGCAGCCTCTGACTCTCCTGCACTACACACAGGAGGATGTTTTCTTTATTCCTGGGAGGGCCAAGGGAGGCTACAAGGGACCAGTGGATATGAAGGGGCTCACGTTTTGGACAAGGAGCACACAGAGTATGTGGCCATGGTAAGCTGATGCTAAGGAGGGATAGAGGACACAAAGGCATGTGACAGAATGTTTGAGGACCAGATGGCCCAAGCAATATACCAGTGAATGCCAGTCATTCCTGAAGGCCAGTCCCTGCTCCCCACTGCTGGAAGTCCCAGCCTTCTCCTCAACTTAGAACGTCCATGGAGAAGGGAGATGGGGTGGGGAGGGCTGAACACACTAAGTCTGTAAACTTACAGAAAAATAAAATGAGTTATGTTTTAAAAGCCTTATCTGCTATAAAATTAGGAAGCTAAATTAATACTTATATATCAAACATACACAGAATGAGGTTAATTGTATATATCTCAGTTCAGACTTTTAAATGTGGCTCAGCGTCTGTGGCTCAAGCGGCTAAGGCGCCAGCCACATACACCTAAGGTGGTGGGTTTGAATTTAGCCCAGGCCCGCTAAACAACAATGATGGCTGCAACCAAAAAATAGCCAGGTGTTGTGGCGGGCACCTATGGTCCCAGCTACTTGGGAGGCGGAGGCAGGAGACTCGCTTGAGCCCAGGAGTTGGAGGTTGCTGTGAGCTGTGATGCCACAGCACTCTACCCAGGGGGACAGCTTGAGGCTCTGTCTCAAAAAAAAAAAAATAGAATTTCCAGACTTTTAAATGTGTACAAGGGACCCAAGTTCTCTTGAAGGGCAGTAGAGTCTCTTTCTATTTTATTTTATTTGTTTGCATATTCTAGCTGTGCTGACTCAGAACGGTGTAGATCCCCCAATTCCACTAATCTTACTTAAAGTAACTCACTCCAGTTGTATGGCTCATTACATAAAAACGTTTCCTGTAGCCTCATGTAGATAGTAGAAGTCCACACAGTCCAAGGTCAAACCTCAAGCAAAAGCAACATGGAGGTGACACAGTTGTACTGATTCCAGAGCAGATGGCTGTTTTATAGAGGGAAATGGTGCATAAAACACACAAACAGTGAGAGACCTGAGGGAGAAATTCTATGTGGCAGTCGTGGGTATAAGGTCAGCACAAAGGGTCTAATTCACAGCACTGGAGCAGTGTCTGAAAGCACCAGGAGAATGTGGGGCACCTGCACCCTGATGAGGTGACCTGTCTGGACTCAGAGGAAGAGCATGGGTGGGGTGCGGGGATGTGTAAACCCAGGTGTGGGAAGCTTCATTTATTATTCTGTAAACAAAGTTTACTTAAAATGAGCCCCTTTTCTCCCAGAATGTAGAGACTTCATTTCAGTCATGTAAGGGCACGTGCCCTTCCTCTGGGGCAGCATCTCAGTTTGAGGTTTATATGATGCCAATGAGTGAAACTAGGGGGGGCTCGGGCATCTCACCTGTGCTGGTGTCACTCCTCACCAGCACAGCTGCTCAGACGGGATGTAGAGGCCTGCCAGCTGTTCTTAAGCCATCCCTTGCACCAGACCACATCACAATAAATCTGGTTCTGACTTTGGGCCAGCTGACTTCCAGGACCTTCACTGGTGCACAGGGTCATCTGGATGCCTCTGTTCCATTCTGGGACTGCAGAAAACTTGGCAGGGCTCCTGCAGCTGCTGGTCCCTCCTTCCCACTCCCAGGGGCCCGGGAATCATGGCCCTGTCCCAGTGCCTCACCCCACCATTCACAGGGCTGGTCTAAGACTCCTTTCTAGAGTCTGCCAGGGAAGGCAAACACAGGTTTCCTCTCTGAACTACATACCCAGACCTATGAAGAGATCGAGGTGGACCATACTCTGCATACGTCAAGTCCCTTCCCCATCTCAGCTCTCCTCTCCTCCACCTTCCTCTGCTTTCCTGGTTTATGACGCAGCGCGGGGCAGGTGGACTGGGAGGCTTCTTTGTTACGATTCATCACTTCTTTCCCACAGCTCTTGTACTCCAGTTCTTTCCAAAACTAAAAACCTAATAATTGATTCCTTTCATTATTAGCTTTCGGCCCAGTCACTGCTTCCATGGGGCAGTGACACAGACTCGCTACACAGGACAAGGAGCGTGGATTAAAGCAAGGCGAGAAACCGCACGCATGTTCCAGCTGCACACTCCACACTGCCCCAGCTCAGCCTTCACTCAGGCTGACCACAACCCACAGAGCGCACTGGGAAGACATGCCAGGGTGTGGTATAAGGACGCAGCCCAAGAGACTCTCCTGGGTCAGCCAGACGATCTTACGCAGCTTCTGTTGTCATTCCCTGGGGTCACGCTCAGTGCGCTGTGGGGACTGGGGCTTTCTGGTCACAGGCCGTCTGAACCAAGCTGTCTTGCTCTATTCTCCTCTCACTGTGCCTCTTCTCCTTCCTGCTTTCTCTGCCTGCCCACCCACTGTTCTTACTCCACTCTGCCCTGTCTTCCTTCCCCAGAGACAAATCAAAGGACATGATTCTAGGAGCCTGCCCTGTGGGGACAATGGCCTCCTTTCACGGCCAGTAAATAGTGCTTGGGCCTGAAGGGTGGAGCACGCAGTCACTCAAGCCCTTACAGACCAGCCAATTCTTAAAAACATCTGACCTCAGCTAAGAACTGTTTAAATGCTGTAAGATTTAGATAAATACTTGGGCCTGCCAAAGCAGTCGGGCTTCACCATAGAGTTAGTAACAGAGAGTGAGTTGGTCAGAGAGGAGCCCTGGGGACAGCGTCCGCACTCTGCTGGGTAAGCCACAGCTGAAAGCCTCGGTTATGGGGCCTCAGTGGAGGACAGCAGCAGCAGGGTAGCCTTCAGCAAGGTGGCCAGTAGACCCCACTCTGAGGTATGTGAAGTAGGGGAGTGTTGGAGGGTGGAGTTGGAGTCGGGGCAGAGAAGGACAGAATCAGTTTGCCTCCCAGGTTTCAGCCTTGACACATGCCAGGTTGTCTGGGAATGAAGCTGGGCAGAGGCAAACAGATGGAAAGTGGGTGGCCGAGGAGCTATGTCCTCCTGGTGGTAGGGTGGTGGCTTTCTGCCAACCCTCACCCTTCCCTTGAAGGGTTTCCTCTTCTGTACTGAGTAGGTTTTGAGAGAATATCCCCCATAGATGCAAAAGCCCAAAGGAAGTTCTGTTGCCTAACTGTGCTGTTATTGTCATCATGAAGGCGGGGGGGGGGGGGCAGGGGAGCAGGAATGTGCGAAAGGCAGGCCCTTTCATCCAGCTCACAGGGACTGGAAAACATGGATTTGAACCCAAATTAATGAAAAACCTAAAGTCCATGCTTCCGTTTCACATGCACCTTTCCAGTTATGTCTGTCTTTCACCGCTTGGGAGACGGCAGCTGGCAGGGCTCTCTGCACTGGAGACTTTGGACTTGGACTAAAAAGCTTACCTCAGAAAATCCACAAAGTGAATAACTAAGAATTTGCTACATGTTGAATACATTACTCATGAGGTTAAAGGAGATACGTGGAATAGACAAAGGAAATTATTATAATATTAAAGCCACTGAGGAAATTTTACTTCTCTACAGAGAGAGAGGGGTTTTTGTTGTGTTTTGTTTTCTATCTTCTGACACCATTTTCTACCTTGGCCTCAGTACAATGTCTTTTGAAGAGCAGAATAAAGAGAGTTTGGCTCAGTAGCTGACTCCCAACATCACATGGCCCTCCAGGGCATGTAACTTGGTCCAGTCACAGCCCTAAATGAGTCCCAGTAATGGCCAGTGGGACCCTATCTGCCTCCCAGACGATAGGTGCTTCTAGAACCCATCAAAATACCTGGTCAAAATACTGTTCTTGTGGTAAGGCTTTAGAAGAGGAAGAAACAGGAAGAAACAAAAAGAAAAAGAAAGAAATTATGATAGTGGTTCTTGAATTTTCAGTTTAAAAATATGGGCAAACATAAGAATTGCCAGGGTCCAAGTAAAAAATGCACATTCCTGGGCCCCTCACAGAGCATCTGATTGGTGGGCCTGCAGCACCCCAGGACCCTGTGTGAGGTGCACATGTGCTACTGGCCGCAGCTCCTGGATGATACCAGGGAAAGCCTCATGGTTTGGAGCTGGAGGAGAGACAAGGGCAAGTTGAAACTTCAGGCCTCCTGAGCCAAAGCATTGGTGGCACTGCCCTCCCCAACAGTGTGGTGTGGTCAGGCCTGAGGTGGCACCCCTATCTTACACAGTTACCTGGCTTTGCATTTAAATGGGCAGCAGTGGTGCTATTGTCCTTATAGATCTTTACCTGGGAGGAGAAAAAAAAGCCCAAGAGCACAGTTTAGGTCTGCAGCCCAGAGCAGCACCATATCACCAGGAGGGGCTGAGACACCACGTACACACCCCACAGACCCACGCTCAAATGAGTCTTGCCTCCTTCCCCAGGTCCCTCCCACGTGAACTCAATTCATCCCCCAGCTCCTTTTAACAGAAGCATTTATGGTTCAGAGCTGAGTGGGAGATCAGAGGACTGGGGAAGACCAGAGATAGCGCTATTTCTGGACTCTGTTTATCTTATAATTTTGCGTATAAAGAGCAGGCAGTCAGGAGCATACATGTTCTATTTTTTCTCCTTTATCCTCTTCCTCCTAACTGAATTCACGTTAAAGCTAGAGAATGTTACTTTTTAGGTCACCGAATTGGTGCAACAGTGTCAGTCCATGCCAGGCGGCACAATTACCCCACCACCAACACACGCATAGGCTACGTGGCCTGTGCACACCACAACACACAGCCTTAGTCAGCCTCAGATTTCTTTTAAAAGTGTGCTTTCTGGCTCAGCGCCTATAGCTCAACCGGCTAAGGCGCCAGCCATGTACATCTAAGGTGGCAGATTTGAATCCCCAGCCCGGACCCACCAAACAACAATGACGGCTGCAACCAAAAAATAGCCGGGCATTGTGGCGGGCGCCTGTGGTCCCAGCTACTTGGGAGGCGGAGGCAAGAGACTCGCTTGAGCCCAGGAGTTGGAGGTTGCTGTGAG
>CAUYTI010110564.1:0-18356 GCA_963575145.1 Galago senegalensis
TCAAAAAAAAAAAAAAAAAAAAACTCCCTGCCAAGGAATTTCCAAGCTGTCAAGCAATAGAAAATAGGAAGCCAATAGGATGTCTCTCTAAACTGCGATTTTATTTCTTAACGTGGCTGTGAATGGTCTCCAGAAATATCATGCCACTACCTTCTATGACAAGAATTGGGCAAAGGGTAGAGTGCAAAAGCACAGAAGCTTTACCCAGGTAAAATAAGCCTCCCTTCCCCTCTAAGAGTTAGAGAACTATGATATTGCTTCCTGATGGAACTCACCCTGTGGTACCCTCCTCAGAGATCCCTGTGCCTTCTTATGTCAGGGTAGCTTGAACGAGCACACCCTTGCAGAGCTGACCGCAAGATCCCCGTGCCTCACAGTACAGAAAGTAAAGTGCAAGAAGTCGTCTCCACTCCTGGAAATGATGTGCTTATAAATTACCTTCCTCTTTCTAGTGTACAGAAAAACATTGTGAGGATGGAACCCCTAAGTTTAAGATTTGCCAAATGTGTATATTAAAGAGTGGTATTTTCAGGCACCTGTGGCTCAGTGGGTAGGACACTGGCCCCATATACCGAGGGTGGTGGGTTTGAACCCGGCCCCGACCAGCTAAAACAGTAGGAATTGCAACAAAAAAATAGCCAGGCGTTGTGGCAGGTGCCTGTAGTCCCAGCTACTGGGGAGGCTGAGGCAAGAGAATTGCTTAAGCCCAAGAGTTGAAGGTTGCCGTGAGCTGTGATGCCACGGCACTCTACCCAGGGTGACATAGTGAGACTCTGTCTCAAAAAAGAAAAGAAAAGAAAAGAAAAAAAAGAAAAAGTGTATTTTCATTCAGACAATTCTGAGGATAGGAGAAGACACCTACATTTCCCCAGTTCACTTAGCCTCTTAAGTTACAGTAGGGTAGTCCTGGTTTAAGCTTTAGAGAAGAAACATTTACTAAAACTGCTCAGTAAAGCAGTGGAACTTAACCATAAGGATCAGCTCAAAAGGAGAGTTTTTTGTTTTACTTTGTTTGTTTGTTTAAAAGCTCCTAATGTCTTAAATGCAGCCCCAAGCCAAGAGTATTACAGCATAAGGCTAGATGATGGAACAGGTTTCCACTGACGTTGTGGGGGCAGGCCGTGGGAATTGAGGGCTGTGTAGTTTCTCCTAAATCTCAGAAGAGGGATGAGTAGTTTTCGGTAATCAAGAACATACATCCTCCTCTTTCCTCTTTAAAGAGCCCTAATTCTGTTGATCTTGCACTGCTGCCAGACTGTTCTCTCAGGCTCTGCATGCCGCTCTCCCTGTGTGTCCTGTGAGTGCATGGCAGGCCTCCACTCTGCGCTCTGCTGCTGGACACGGAACCGAGGGGGAGCTGAGGGCAGGGAGGCAGGCTTGGAAACTAGCGCTTTTTGTTCTGCTCATGTGTTTTAAGGGGGGGGTTGTCTGACGCCTTTATTAATATTGTTTTTCTTTTTTCCCTTTCTCTGATAAATTCCTTTAACTTTTCCTCACCTTCCGTTCGACAATAGCCATGGAGGGTAAGCACATTGTGTTTCTGTGTGTCTGTCCAGCTCTCTTAATTACACCCAGCTCTCTGCATGTGACCATGAATGAGAAAGCAGGAAGCTGGGTGGAAGGGCACTTCTCCATGGTTCATGGTCTCTCGTGACTGACAGATGCCAAAAACAGTGTATTTCCCCAAAAATGAGGCAGAAATATCTTAACAATGATTGTATTATTCTTGTCCTTTTTCTCATACCCAGACTTTTGAGCAACCAAGACAATCTGTTCCAGGCTACTTGGCAAAGGCAACTGAGAACGGGCATTTGTGGTTTAGACTGAACACTGCAGCAGATTCATGATCCAACACCTATTATGTGCTGCAGTTTAGTCTTTAGAAAATACATGAGTACACACAGCGTCCTCTCTGCCTGATGTGATTCTAGCCAATTTGAATTTTTAAATACTGCTAAAGGTTTCCCAAAGGCCCTCAAGTTACTCCTCCTTTAGTTCTAAGGTTCCTGAGGATGACATTTGTTGATGTCCCCTCTGTGCCAAGCCCATGGATGTGCATTTTTACATCTGTAGCTTCATCGCCCCTCATCACCATTGTGGGGTGAGGGCAGCGAGGTCTGTTGGGGCCACCCCAGATGCTTGTCAGTGCTGAGCTGGCTGCAGCCGGCTTCTGGCAGGGAGGCCGACCAGTGCTTTGACTTAAGTCAGGTTCTGCAAGCAGATGCTATCAGACTGCAAAGTCATAAAATGATAATATGTGTCCATTAAGTGGTTTGAGGGCAGTTAAGCTGAACCATGCAGTTTTTACTGTAGAATTGAAACTAAATGGAAATTCTTAAGAGTCTTAGAATGCTTGACTCTTTGGCCAATGAGTAACTTTCTCTAAAATTCACTAAGTCCTCAGAGAAATGTAAAGTATATGGATTATTTCTCTTATGGTGAATGATTTTGGGGTGAGGGGACATTGAATCACTTCTCTAAAATAATCTGGGAGTTGTAGTAGAGTGTGTATGATTCTATGTCATTTCCTTTAACTGAGCTCAAAGTGAGAAAAACTTAATTGCCCCATTTAATTATCACTTGGAGGAATTACTGTCATCCTCAAACTACAGCCCATACAAATAAGAAAAATCAATCTCCTTTTCAGTCTGCTTTGATCTCTTTTAAAGACCAAGCTAAGTGATGGTGGTGATATTCTGCCACCTGTTGGGGAGCAGGACAGTGACTGACTTCTGTCTTGTTAGCTGCAGCCCCAGGAGATCAGCCCACCTCCTACTGCCAACCTGGACAGGTCCAATGACAAGGTGTATGAGAATGTGACAGGCCTGGTGAAAGCTGTCATTGAGATGTCCAGTAAAATCCAGCCAGCCCCTCCGGAGGAGTATGTCCCTATGGTGAAGGTAAACAGTCTTGTATACAATTTGAAGGGCTCTTGATTGCTGTGGCAGCTGTGGTACCAGGTGACAGATATCGATAGGCACCCCCCAAGTCAGAGCTGAAAGGTAGAAGGCGCCCACAGTGACAGTTCTGCTCTAGTAAGAGCTGCAGTCACTATGAGTTGCTCTTCCTGTCTTGTTTTTTCCTGCCAGTAAACACAGGAAAGAAATGTCTTAAAACATTCCTTTTAGTAATTATTTCCTCAAAATGCAGTCTTGAGTGAAGCAAGCTGCAAGAGAGCACTGACAGTATGATGCCACTTAGGTAAACTTGAACACCCTGTGGCACAGTCCTGTGTAAGACGTAGACACAGGCACGCTGCTAACGTGCGGACACTTGGGGTTGATGAGGAAGAGCCAGTGGAGAAAAGGCACATGGCAGGTATTTTTCTTTGCTGGTTTTCTTAAGACAAGGGTTGGATATGTGGGTAGTCGCCCATTTTTTTTTTAAGAGGCAGGGTGCAATGACTCATGTCTTTAATCTCAGCACTTTGAGAAGCCAAGGGCAGATGACTGCTTGAGACCAGGAGTTTAAGACCATTCTGGGAAACACAGCAAGACCCCCCTCTTCTTAAAAAAAAAAAAATGTTTTAAGAAATTAGCCAGCTGAGCATGATGGCTCACACCTGTAATCCTAGCATTCTGAAAGGCCAAAGTGGGTGGATGCTTGAGGCCAGGAGTTCAGGATCAGCCTGAAAAAGAGTGAGCCCCCCTCCCCCTGTCTCTATTAAAAAAATAGAAAAATTAGCTGGGAATGGAGGTACGCCCCTGTATTCCCAGCTACTCAGGAGGCTGAGGCAGGAGGATCACTTGAGCCCAGGAGTTGAGGCTGCAGTGAGCTGTGCTCACACTATTCCACTGCAGCCTAAGTGACAGAATAAGAACCTGTCTTTAAAAAAGAAAAAAAGTGAAAGGAAATAATAATTCTGCCAGTAAACTAACACTTCCCAAATTATGTTCAGTGGATTGGGGCCTGGGAGATAGAAACACCTGCTCTGTGGGGGGATGCCAGGTTTGGGACACGTCAGCAATTACTGCCTCTGATTCAGTAATACACACTGGCATTCTGGACACAAGTGTCCTGTGATTCAGAGAGCTGGCTCTGAGACAGCACTTATGAAATTGACTTGAACACACTTTTTTCTATTGTGGTAAAATACACGTAACGCAAACTTCACCATCTTAAGTATTTTTTTAATGCCTTTTTTTTTTTTAAGAGATGTAGGCCCCACTTTGTTGCACAGTCCTGTCTCCACCTCTGGGCTCAAGTGCTCCTCCCCCCTCAGCCTGCGGGGTAGTGAGCACAGGCGGGAGCTGCCTCACCTGGCCCCATCCGCACCATTTAAGGTGCATCAAGTGCATTCGCACTGTCCTGTGCTCATCTCTGCCATCCAACTCCAGAAGGTTTTCCTTGCAAAACTAAAACTGTACCCGTTAAACATCAATTCCCATTTCCCCTCCCCCAGGCCTTTTCTGTCTCTGTGACACCAGGTGCCTCATATAAGCAGAGTCACACAGTAATTGTCTTTTCGTGACTGACTTATTTTACTCAGTGTAGTTTCCTCAGGGGCTATCGGTGTCATAGCAGGTGTCCGTGGCTGAGTACGCCACACTGTGTCTGTATGTCCACCCGTCTGTAGACACTTGGCTTGTCTCTGCCTTTCAGTTATCAGGAATACTGCTCCCAAGAACATGGCTGTACATACACTTCTTTGAAACCCTGCTTTTGGTTCCCATGGGCGTATACCCAGGAGCAGAGCTGCTGGGTCCTGTGGCAGTTCTACTTTTCTGAGGAACTGGCACAGTGTTTTCCACGGCAGCTGCACACTTGACCTTCTTGCCAGCAGCGCATGAGGTTCCAGTTCTTTGTATCCTCACCAGCATGTCTTACTTTCTGGGGAGTTATTTTGAGGTTTACATTTTGGGGGATTTTTATCTAGTAGATATCCTCATAGGTGTGAGGCAGTATCTCATGGTGGTTTTTTAATTTCAAATGTAAATGTTGATCAGCTCCTTAAATGCTTTTTGGCTATTTGTGTATTGTTTTTGGAGAAATGTCCATTCGAGTTTTTTGATCAAGTTGTTCTTTGTTACCATTGAGTTGTAAGATAGATGTTCCTTTTTAGTACACCTATTAGCAGTTATGCTATTGTTTTTTTATTTCTTTTCTTTTTTTTTTTTTTTTTTTTTTTGAGACGGTCTCCCTCTGTCCTCCTGGGTAGAGTGCAGTGCAGTGGTGTCATCATAGCTTACAGCAACCTCAGACTCCAGGGCTCGAGAGATCCTCTT
Source organism: Galago senegalensis (assembly GCA_963575145.1). Classification (NCBI taxonomy): domain Eukaryota; kingdom Metazoa; phylum Chordata; class Mammalia; order Primates; family Galagidae; genus Galago; species Galago senegalensis. The sequence goes on from CAUYTI010110564.1 coordinate 5,226, forward strand.
GCGTCACCTCCCAAGTAGCTGGGACTATAGGTGTCTGACTAATTTTTTTCTGCTTTTAGTAGAGATGGGATCTAATTCTTGCTCAGGGTGGTCTCAAACTTGTGAGCTCAAGAAATGCACCCATCCTGGCCTCTCAGACCTATTAGCAATCTTTATAACAGCTTCTTATAAATGATGAACATGGGAGAAGCTGCTTGAAAGTTGTGATGTTTTGCAGAAAGTACATTTAATCTATTCTGGATCATTTTTTAAACTGTACTTTTGTAACAGTTACAACCACAGTTTTTAAGGATGGACTTGCATGAACCCACAGCCAAATTTCAAAAAACACTACAGTAGACAAGAAGCATTCAGTATTTTGTATACATTAAAACTTTTGTATGATCATTTTATAGAAGCTACTTTTTTAGCCATGGTACTTTGGCAAATGTTAATGCTGATCCAAATATAAATAACTATCCTCTTCTTTCTGGTTTTATTCATATCATGTGTATAATTTGGTGTATTAGAGTGATAGTAATAAAAAAGTGAAGTTTAAAATTAGAAGGTTTCTAATCGTAGTTGTACTGATCACTGCCCAGAAGTGTCAGGAGGAGCTGTTTTTGGTGCGATTCAGAGCAGGCTTCAGAGCGAAGCTCCACCATGCACCTGCAGCAACAGGATCATCTGTTTTGCCAGCCTCGTGAGACTTTTGAAAGTACCTGGGAGAAAACAGATTGAGTGAACACAGTTGGAGAGGGTGCCACCATTGACCCTAATGCGAGCTGGTGTGCTGAGGCCAGGAGGGCAGCATGAGCTGTCAGGAGCCATCAGCTGAGGAGAAAGAGGGAAAGTACTACTTTCTGCCCTCAGCGTTGACTGGACCTTTCTTCAGTGGGCTGCTATTCTCCAGCCCTTTCCTGAGGGTCTTACAGCAGTGAGATGTAAGATCTGAGTCTTTAGGGGAGGAAAGCCTGATAACTTACAGGATGGGCTGGGCACTGAGAAAAAGAGATACAGAAGTTTTCTCTGAAACTGGGGGATGGGAAACAAAGTAAGTAACTGAAAGGAGAAATCCGTGTTGGCATGGAACACCTTTGTGTGTGCTCTAATTAATTGGCTGTGGTTCTTGTTTGTTAGGAAGTTGGCTTGGCCTTGAGGACTTTATTGGCGACTGTGGATGAGACAATTCCCACGCTACCAGCCAGCACCCACAGGGAGGTAAGGCACAATCTCGGCCTTGTTGCTGTCTCTGACAGTACTGGGTGGAGACACTTCCAGGGATGACTGTGGTGCTGATGGCATCCCTGTCCGTGGCCAGCAGAGGGTTTGACTGCCCTGTAGGCAATGACCTTCCTGCTAATACTGGCCTCAGCCAGGTAGGGGCCCTCCATGATACAGCATAGAGGCCATGTGGAGCAGCACCCACTCAGGTTCCAGATCTTGGCTCTCCTGCTGCCTGCTCGCCACAGAGCCACCGTGAGGCTGTGAGCAGTGGACGAGGAAAGCACATAGGAAGCTCTGCCACTGCCATGGGCTCAGAGTGGAGGTACTGAGATAAACGGGAAAACGTCTCTAGTTTGCAAGTGAGTCTGGTTTTCCATTTAAAGTTGGGTTGATGGATACCCTGTAAGAATTGGGCTTTCCTCCTGATTAGGTTGGGGCTTTACATCTCATCAGGGAATACTACATGAGTGATATTGGGTCCTTGTCAGGGTATCATACCAGGAAGCACATCTACTTATGTTCCTTTTGATGAACTGGATGTTGATTACTGAAGGACAGTTGGACAGAGCTACTGTTGGTGACTCCTTTGTAAATAGCATCAATTCACCTGTGATTCACTCCTTTGTAAATAGCAAACAATTCAACTGTTTAAATCAATTTAGAGGATGCCCTGACTAGTTAACACAGTATAACTTCAAATTCTGAGCAAAATAGGGAATTAGCTCATTCACTTGTTTTCACCGGGGCTCTGATTGGTTTCCATGGCAAGCATCAGTTTTGCCCCAAAGTGGAGAAGTTCCATGTACCACAGGTCCTATGAAGTGTATGTTTTAGGGCTATTTGTCGCTCTCTACTGTAGCTAAAGTAATGTCTCCTCTGATTCTTATGCACACAGGTTGCTCTCCTATATAAATTATTTTTTTAGTTATTACTCTTTACAAAAACAGCCTTTCTTCAACCCTGTTTCCCTTCCACTGTCCCCCTCCTGTCCCACTGTGCTGCCTGGCAGTCACACTCAGGTGCTCCTCCAGCCGTTTGGGAATCTCCCCTGTAACTGCCCTGGTAGGTGTCCCAGTTGCCAGACCACTGTTCCCCTGTCCTGACTCCTCTGGGGCCTCTGCCTCCCTCCCCCACTTGGCTCCTACTGAGAGCCCTACCCAGGCTCTTGTTTTCTTCCACCCTTGAGTGTGGTCATTCTCCAAGGTGCTGCCCACTTGTTTCCCTTTTCCCTTTTCTTTTTCTTTTTCTGAAATCAAGTCTCACTCTGTCAGCAGCCTGGAGTGCGGTGGTTTCATCACTGCCACCTCCATCTCCAGGGACCCTCCCACCTCAGCCTTCTGAGTAGCTGCCACTACAGCTATACCATACAAGGTTGTCCACTCACTTCCTTAAAGAATTTTTTTTTTATCTCAGCTGTCTCTTCCACTTGCATAGATTCGAATGTTTGATTCCTCCCACATCCGTGATATCTGGTCTCCAGCTATCTGCTGCCATCACAGATAATCTGCTTTTCCTCATTTGTTTCCATGGTCAGTAGCACCACCAAGCACTCTCTCTGTACCCCTGCCTCTGTCAGCTCCCTGCAGACACAAAAACAGCCTTCCACCTGTCATTTCTCACAGGTCTCAGACTGCCCCTTCACAGCCACCCTCACCTCTGCCCGGAATTATCTTGACAGCCTTGAACAGTTTCTTTGCCTCTTGTCTCTCCCCTACTCCCATTCAGCTTCCACACTGCTGCAGAGCCATCTTGGTGGAACACTTCTCTAGATTACGCCATTCCCTGCCTAAAATTCTCTTATACCTCTCCATTGCCAAATTCAGTAGGGTAACAATCAACTTGGCATAGCCTCTGATGCCCTTCAGAGTTGAGCCAGCCTACTTTTATAGTCTAGGCCAGTGGTTCTCAACCTGTGGGTTGCGACCCCTTTTTAACAATGAAAGTACATTATGGCATTTAGGAGGGTTGAGAACCACTGGTCTAGGCCAAAGTCAGACAAGTTCTCCGGTGTTTTCCTTATCCTCTGAGCTGGGGACTTGCTGTCTCCCGTGTGCACGTCTACTGTGCAGTTTATCCCTGTGTCACAGGTGGCTTTGCGCATGCTACTTGCACTCCAGGCTACAAGTACAAACGTGTCTCCTTCTTTCTTGTGGCCATGGCATCAAGTACCTTGTGCATAAAATGTGGTCAGTAATTGATAACAGAGCAGATGCATACATCATCACTGGTTAAACAGATGAGGAGCATTGTGAGACCCTGCTGTGCAAAGCCTTCTAACCCTATAAAGCAGAAGCTACAACTGCTTCCTCCACTGCTGCCCCCTTCCAACCTCTCATAAGTCTGGAAGAGTCCAGAACTTACAACAAGTCAGGGCAGGGGTGCCATCACTTCCTTAAACCATCTCTTAAACAGCAAAGGAAAGCCTAAGACGGAGTTGGCAGAGTAGGAGAAGCATCAGGCCAAGACAGATGAGAGCCGTGTGGCCTTCAGTGGACACTCCCCATCTCAGGGTCTACCCTGATGTCAGCGGACACTCCCCATCTCAGGGTCTACCCTGATGCCAGAGCCTTTGGACAAGATGATCTCTGAGACTCTGTGGTACTATTATTTAACAAAAGCCCTGCCACTCACTGAAGCTAATAAAGTCTAGGCAGGTGTGGGGGTGGCACCAGTAGTCCTGGGATTTCTGGACTGCCATGTGCTATGCCCATCAGAGGTCCACCCTAAGTCTGACATCAGTATTGTGACCTCCCATGATAGGGGCGAACCAGCCCAGGTCAGAAATGGAGCGAGTCAGAACTTCCGGGCTGATTAGTAGTGGGATCTCACCATGAATAGCCACTGCACCCCAGGCTGGGCAGCATACTGAGACACCCCATCTCTAAAAAGAAATTCCAGACAGTGATCACAAGATAGAGTGTCAGTCATGGTGTCAGGAAGGGCTTTGAATGGAAGGAGTCAGGACTGCTGGGTGTGGGCACGGACACACACACAGGCACACTACATTGGTTGAATTTCTTCCTGTTGCTTCTAAGGAAGATTCATTTGAGAGGAACAAACGAAGTTTCTTCTCATGGAGACGCCTAAAGAGAAAGGCTCCCAGAAATTCCCTGAGAGGCTCGTTGGAAGCCTCTGTCCTGACTCCTTCTCATCCTTTCAGATTGAGATGGCGCAGAAACTGCTGAACTCTGACCTGGGTGAGCTCATCAACAAGATGAAACTGGCCCAGCAGTATGTCATGACCAGCCTGCAGCAGGAGTACAAGAAGCAGATGCTGACCGCTGCTCACGCCCTGGCTGTGGATGCCAAAAACTTACTCGATGTCATTGACCAAGCAAGACTGAAAGTGCTCGGGCAGACAAGACCACACTGAGCCTCCCGAGGAGCCCATCTTTTCCTCCTTGCGGGGCGTTCTCTTGCCTTCACCAGCAGCAAGGAGCTAGCCCTGGGTCCTCAGTTGCCAGCCCTTACAGCTCCAACTTTTCTGAATGACATCTGGTTGAAAATCTTCCCCACATTTTGATTTGGGTTCGTCTTTGTGTTACTGATTTTTTCCAATCATGATATTCAGAAATGTCTAGGATCCAAAATGTGGCATTTTTCTGAGAATCAAAATTGTACATAAGAAGTTTTTAAGAATCATGAAGGATGTTATGTTCACAACAGGATGTGTTCTGATGGGCACGGCGGGCTGACGTGCTGGCTCCTGAGCCCTGCAGCTCCCTAGTGGATGAGGGCAGGAGTGAAGGATGCTGGGAAACCCCACAGGCTGAGCGTTCTCTCGCCACCCCAGGATCACTATCCAGACTGGAACTTTTATTTGTTAGAACACTCTTTAGTTGCAATATGCTAATTCCACTTTACAAAGAAAGAATATAAAAAGCTCTATTTTGAAGACTTGAGTCATTTCAGAAAACAACTACAACCCTCTTTGTCTTTCCTGCCTGTACTTTTGTGTGGACACATGGAGCATTTGGTTGGGACTAGCTGTAGGACACAACTAAAAACTCTTTGTCTTTTTTCACCAGAATAATGTGCCAGTTTTTTGTAGCAATGTTATTTCTCTTGGAAGCAGAAATGCTTTGTACCAGAGCACCTCCAAACTACATTGAGAAGCAGTTCTAGTACCATCCCTGTTACCCATTTTTATATAATTTATAAAGAAAGATTAAAGCCATGTTGACTATTTTACAGCCACTGGAGTTAACCAACCCTTCATTGTGTCTGTCTTCCCAGGAAAGAATTAGGAAAACAGAGGGATTGGGTTTTCTTTCAACATCCGGTTACACCATCCATCCTGTTAAATAATTTTGAAAAATACACCCTCCCTTTAGTTTGTTGGGGGATATAAATTATTCTCAGGAAGAATATAATGAACTGTACAGTTACTTTGACCTATTAAAAAGGTGTTACCAGTAAAGTTATTGCTGTAATATCCTTTTCTTCTATTCTATTTCTTCAAATTATTTAAAATATTTCAGATGACTTGTTATATAAAATACGGGAACACTCCCAATAATTATCAGGAAAGTTTTCACTAATTATTAGTTTATTTCTCGGTTTTTCCTTTATCTTCTGAACAAGTCAAGCACTTTGCCACAGAAGGGCAGTCTAGCGTGAGTGAACCATTTCATCCCATCTCACTCACTAAACGCAAAGCTGAAGACGGAAACTGCGGTCTCAGCTGGGAAGGAATTCCCTGTGCAATCCATCCAGGCTCCAGGAAGCCTCCGTAGTTAGTCCACTTGTTAAGGGAATTGTTAGTGTTGGTCACCCGGGCCCACCCTTGGCTTAGTGTCGTCTCTGTGATCTATAGAGCCAGGAACAGGTAAGAGGGGGCCTGCAGCTCTGGGGAGTGTGAGAAGGCAGCCCAGGGAAAAGAGATCCTGAGGGTGGGGAGTTCAGGGAATGTCCTCCAGATAAATATGCATACACTCCATGAGCAAAATGAGTCCCATCTTTGGATATATGACATTTATTGCATCTGAAAAAAAATGTCAAGAGAATGTTCCTGTTCTGAGTTTTCTTCCTTATTTTCTGGTATTCTTGAGTCTCCAGTTTCCTTATCCTTAAGTGGTGCTTATGAGGCCTGAGCTCAGTGCAGTGTGAATGGCAAGCAAGTGTCCTGTGTGTGGCAAGGTTCTGGCACAAGGACTGGCTGTGTACTGTAGATGTCACAGCCTCTCTGGCCTTTTCCCACTAGCAGCCAGCAGCCCTTTCCCAGCTGTGAGAACCAGGATTCTGCAGATATTGCCATATGTCCCTGGGGAAAGCAGAGGCAGAAGAGCTTCCCCAAGTGAAGGACCACTGCCTCAGAGGGAGGGTCTGACCGGTGCTTCAACCTTTGGGCACAGCTCTTTTCCCTCCACCACAGAACTGCAGGTAAGTCTGGCAGCTTTTTCTGTGAGCAGGTGGAGAGACAGATGTTACCTCAGTGCAAGAGCCACCAAGGGGAGGAGGCAGCTGGGAGCCCCACACATGAGGAAAAGGAATAGCACACACATATGTGCTGTGTATTCCCCCTACATGAAAAGATACATACCCAGTGCACATCACTCAGAGTGGAGACCCCCAGGACAGGTGAGGGAAGACTGGATACTGTCCTGGATCTTCAAGGCAAGAGCAGTGACACCCAGCATTACTATCGCTGAGGTCTAGGGCCCAGGACAGCCCCTGCCACCACACTTCAAGATAAACTTGGACTTTGCAGCTTTTCTCCCCTGTAAAAATAAATAGTGCGTAATTTTGCAGCAGCTTTTGTTTGTTTTGAGTCAGAGTCTTGCTTTGTTGCTCTGGGTAGAATGCAGTATCATCATAGCTCACAGCAACTTCAAACTCCTGGGCTCAACCAATCCTTTAGCCTCAGCCTCCTGAGTAGCTGGGGCTACAAGTGCCTGCCACAACGCCCAGCTATTTTTAGAGACAGGGTCTTGCTCTTGCTCAGGCTGGTCCTGAACTCGTGAGCTCAAGGAATCCACCTGTTTCAGCCTCCCAGAGTATTAGGATTATAGGTGTGAGCCACCACACCTAACCCACTTTGCAGCATCTTAGTCTGTGTCCAAGTAGAAACATCCTTGGCACTTAATACACCAGATCTGATGAGTACTGACACCTCACTAGGGACTAGTGGGAATCCCAGGGTCAGGACTAAAAGGGACCCTAGGGATCAGCCTGGTTTATTCACCAAATCACACTCAAGGAGACCAGAAGGCAGGAAAAATCTGACAGCTGAGCTGGTGACACATGCTGGCCCCTGGCCTTGCCAGAGGAGAGAACCAGAGAGCTGGTCCCGGGCACGTGAAGGAAGAGGGACTCCAGGTGCTGGGAGCAGCCCAGGCCCTGTCGCTCTTTCACCTGGAAACCAGCCACAGGTGCATCACCGTCAAGAACAGGACCTAACAATGGGGGGTGGGGGGGTTGAGCAGCTCTCGTCTGTAACCCTCACACTCTCAGAGGCCAGGATGGGTGCCTGAGCTCAGGAGGTGGAGACAGACCAGCCTGTATCTATTAAAAATAGAAAAAAACTAGCAGGGTATAGTGGTGAGAACCTGTACTCCCAGCTACTCAGGAGGCTGAGGCAGGAGGATCACTTAAAGCCAAGAATTTGAAGTTGCTGTGAGCCAGGCCGAGGTCACTGCATCATACCTGGGCCAAAAGGGTGAAACTTTCTCAAAGAATAGAAATCCTGCACCTGTCAGGTGTGGCTTCCCGTTTGCTCCTAGGGAGCCACACCCAGCATCTCAAGATCAAGGGTGTGGTCTGAATCACAACTGTGAAGAGGAGTGTCATCTCTAGGCTGGGGAGGGCTGCCGCTGAGCTACGCCTGAATTCACTAAAGAGCTAAGAGAGCTTTGAAGAGGCAATTTCCAGAGGTTCCACTTTTGTGCATGCTTCTCCCTATTCATAAGAAAGTCCTACCCTCACCTGCCCAAATCTGAGATGCCTGCACCTGAGGTGAGCTGCTGGGTGTGCTGGCTCTGCAGGGATGCTCTAAGCTGGGGGTGGGGGCTGGCCTTGGCTGTACTCCTTCCTTCCCAAACCCAACAGGTGACAGCCCATGGCCCTTGAGGGAGACAGACTTTCACAAGAGCAGAGGAAAGATACATTGATTAAAAATGCTAAATGCCAAAAATGATCTTTTCCCATATTCTTCTCTCTCTCTTTTTTTTATTAAGTCATATGTACATAGATCATGAATATATATATATATATATATTTTTTTTTTTTTTTTTTGAGTCAGGAGCCTCAAGCTGTCCCCCTGGGTAGAGTGCCATGGCATCTCAGCTCACAGCAACCTCCAACTCCTAGGCTCAAGCGAGTCTCCTGCCTCAGCCTCCCAAGTAGCTGGGACCACAGGTGCCTGCCACAACGCCCGGCTATTTTTTGGTTGCAGCCATCGTTGTTTGGCGGGCCCAGGCTGGATTCAAACCCGCCACCTTGGGTGTACATGGCTGGTGCCTTAGCCACTTGAGCCACAGGCACCAAGCCGATCATGAATATATTTATGCCTTTGTGGGATTCAATGTGTTGATTATTTTTACAAATTAGAGTGCTTACATCCTAGTAATTAGCATATCTTTCACCTCATTTACTTAATCACACTGTTAAGACATTTGTGTTCAATACTTGATACATTTGACTTGGAACCTTGCAATATGCTCCATAGGTGTGGTCCCACCGATAACCCTCCCTCTATCTAACCATCCCCCTCCCGTTCTCTCCTTCATCCTGGGCTGTTTTCCCCATCTTTTTAATCAATTATTTTCCCCCCTCATCTCAAGACTTACTCTAGTTGGCATATCGTTAGGAGTTAAAGAAAGCACCTTCAAAGAGTTTAAGCAGCAATACTAATTGGATAATTTTCTGGGACCATCACATTAAGATCAATTGGATAAAACTCAGTTAAAACGTTTGCTTAATCTCAGGGGGCCACAGTGGCTCATGCCTATAATTTCAGTACTTTGGAGAGCTGTGGGTGGAGGATTGCTTGAGGCCAGAAATTCAAGACCAGCCTGGGCAAGCAAGCAAGACCCCACCTCTACCAAAAACAAAACAAAAGCTAGACTTTTGCCCAATCTCTTAAATATTGAATGAGCATTAATTAATAAAGAGAAGATTTTTGTTTGTTTGTTTTGCAGTTTTTGGCCTGAGCTGGTCTTTGCCACCCTGGCATATGGGGCTGGCGCCCTACTCCTTTGAGCCACAGGCGCCACCCCAGAGAAGATGTTTTTTAAAATTATTTTAACAAATGTTCTAATTTTGGTCATTTCTCTTCTTATTTCATCTTATCAAATGCTTAATATTTTTTACCTCTAACAGCAAAAAGTAAAAATGACATGTAAGTTGCCAGAGTAATTGTTTTTTAAACATTGTGTTTAGAAATTAAAAATTTTCCAGTCTGAGCTGGGTGTTGTCGTGAGCGCCTGTAGTCCCAGCTACTTGGCAGTCTGAGGCAAGGAATCACATAAGCCCAAGAGTTTGAGGTTGCTGTGAGCTGTGACGCTACAGCACTCTACTGAGGGTGACATAGTGAGATCTGTCTCAAAATAAGTAAATAATAATAATAAAACTTTTTTTTTTGAGACAGAGCCTTAAGCTGTCACCCTGGGTAGAGTGCTATGGCACCACAGCTCACAGCAACCTCCAACTCCTGGGCTCAAGCGATTCTCCTGCCTCCGCCTCCCAAGTAGCTGGGATTACAGGTGCCCACCACAATGCCTGGCTATTTTTTGGTTGCAGCCATCATCGTTGTTTGGTGAGCCCAGGCTGGATTCAAACCCATCAGCTCAGGTGTATGTGACTGGCACCTTAGCTGCTTGAGCCACAGGCACCAAGCCTAGAAACATTTTCTTGGCAAAGGTATAAATGAATTTAATGTTTTTATGTTCCCCAAACCTTTCTGAATCTGTTGGGTTAAACCTGATGCGTGTAAATTAAATATTTGATGTCATCACCCTCAGAAAAGTCTATGAAATTGTACATACAGTGAAATCCACACTTCATCAAGTTTTAACAAGTGTTACACCTGCGTAGCCATCACTTGCTGAGATCTAGAACATGCCCATCTCCCCAGCAAGTCCTCAGAGCCGTCTGCCAACCTGTTCTGATTTCACGGACAGATTAGTTTTGCCTATTTTTATATCAGGTGAAGCATAGAGTGTGTACTTTTTTGTGTGTCTACCTTATTTCTCTTGATGTTTCTGAGATTCATCCGTGTTTTATCACATTTTATAAATGCTGCATACTCTTCTGTTGTGAACACATGCTGCAGTTTGTTCACTCTCCTGTGGATAGATGTCTGCATTATTTCCAGCTGGGGGCTTAATGAGTAAAGTGGCCGTAAACATTGATGTGTATGTATGTTTTCATTTCTGTTGAGTAAATCCCGGGAGTGGAATTGCTGGGTCATCAGATAAATGTATGTTTACTTTCATTAGAAAGTGACAGTTTCCAGAGGTTAAACAACCTTGTTCATTTCCATCAGCAACACGAGAGTCCCATGTGCTGTGCATCTGGCTGTACTTGCTCCTTCTGTTTTCCTACGAGTTACGAGTTTCACGTCCACTGTATGTGAAGTGGTTTTACTGTGGCTCTAGCCTGCATTTCCCTGGTGACTAGTGACACCACCAGCATGGGCACTTACCATTTCACTGTTGTCTTTTTTTTTTTTATTTGACTGATTTCTTTTGTGAAGTGTCTATTTGAGTCATTTGCCTATTTTTAAAAATTGAGTTGTTTACTTTTTATTCACTCAAACAGTTTCTAATGGAAGTGCATATTCTTTATTATAGATCTGTAATATTTCTTTGTATATTCTGGATCCAAGACTTTTTGCCAGCTGTTACGTATTGCAAATATTATCTACCAATCTGGGGCTTGCCTTCTTGTTTGTTAGCCATGTGTTTTTGGATTTGAGATATTTTTTTGTTTCATTTTATTTTGTTTTGCAATTTTTGGCCGGGGCTGGGTTTGAACCCCCCACCTCCAGCATAAGGGATCGGCGCCCTAGATTGGGGGGGGGGGTTGAGACAGTGTCATTCTGTCACACTTGAGTGCTATAGCGTCATAGCTCACAGCAACCTCAAACTCTTGGACTCAGTGATTCTCTTGCCTCAGCCTCCCAAGTAGCGGGGACTACAGGTGCCCACCACAACACCCAGCTCAGTTTTCTGTTTTTGATACTTAATGTTTTTTGCATCTTTTCCCTAGAGTGGAATCGCCTACCCCAAGGCATTCACCATATTGTCACCAAAACTCTATAATACAGGGTGGCCATAAAGTTTGTACATAATTAGTTTCATATTTAGGCCTGTGATTTTTCTTGACTGAATCTGGGTGGAGGGATAGGAGCTGGGTGTAGAAGTTTGTTACCTTCCATGTGGACATCCAAAACTGTTGACTGCCCTTGGTATCTCAGCTGAAAACCCACTGACCATGTATGTGTGGGTTTATTTCTAGCTACTGTCACCACTGATCTCAGTGATGGTAGCTTTATAATTGGTCTTCAAATCGAGTGTAGTCAGTTTTGAAATTAGGTACAATTACAAGTCACCAATTTTGTTCTTTGTGTGTGTGTAGACAGAATTTCACTTTATCACCCATGGTAGAGTGCTGTGGTGTCACACAGTTCACTGCAACCTCCAACTCCTGGGCTTTGGTGATTCTCTTGCCTCAGCCGCCTGAGTAGCTGGGGCTACAGGCACCCACCACAATGCCTGGCTAGTTTTTTGTTGCAGTTTGGTCGGAGCTGGGTTTGAACCCACCACCCTGAGTATATGGGGGCCGACGCCCTGCCCACTGAGCCACAGGTGCCACCCTCCAATTTTGTTCTTTAACACGATTTTTTTTTTTTTGAGACAGAGTCTCAATATGTCGCCCTCAGTAGAGTGCCGTGGTGTCACAGTGCACAGCAACTTCAAACTCTTAGGCTTAAGCAATTTTCTTTCCTCAGCCTCCCAAGTAGCTGGGACTACAGGTGCCCACCACAACGCCCAGCTATTTTTGTTGTAGTGGTTGTTGCAGTTGTCATTGCTGTTTTAGCTGGTCTAGGACAGGTTCAAACCTCCCAGCCTCAGTGTATGTGGTCAGCGCCGTAACCACTGTGCAACAGGCACCAAGCCTTAGCTATATATTTTTGAGACAGGATCTTGTTCAGTCACATAGGCTGGAGTACAATGGTGTGACCATAACTAGCTGTAGCCTTGCCCTCATGGATTCAAGTGATCTTCCATCCTCAGCCTCCCAAAGGGCTAGGATTAGACCTGAGTCACTATACACTACCAGGCCAGGTTCCATTTTTGAAAAAGCCCCATGATAGGCTGGGTATGTTTGCTTACACCTGTAATCCTAGAACTCTGGGAGGCTGAGGCGGATGTATTGCCTGAACTCAGGACCAGCCTAAGCAAGAATATGGCCCCATCTCTACTAAAAAATTGAAAAATTAACCCAGCATCATGGCAGGCACCTGTAGTCTCAGCTACTTGGAAGGCTGAGGTAAGTGGATTGCTTGAGCCCAGGAGTTTGAGAGACCTGTGTGTTATGCTGATGCCATAGCGCCCTACCCAGGGTGATAGAATAAGGCTCTGTCTCAAAAAATGGGAAAAAAGAGGCTCGGCGCCTGTGGCTCAAGCGGCTAAGGCACCAGTCACATACACCTAAGGTGGCAGGTTTGAATCCAGCCCAGGCCCGCCAAACAACAATAATGGCTGCAACCAAAAAAATGGCCGGGCGTTGTGGCGGGCACCTGTGGTCCCAGCTACTTGGGAGGCTGAGGCAGGAGACTCGCTTGAGCCCAGGAGTTGGAGGTTGCTGTGAGCAGTGAAGCCATGGCACTCTACCCAGGGGGACAGCTTGAGGCTCCGTCTCAAAAAAAAAAAGAAAAAGCCCCATAGCTTTCTTTTTTGTTGTTTTTTTGTTGCTTGTTTG
>CAUYTI010110567.1:0-16618 GCA_963575145.1 Galago senegalensis
AGGCGCCCGCCACAACGCCTGGCTATTTTTTGGTTGCAGCCATCATTGTTGTTTGGCGGGTCCGGGCTGGGGATTCGAACCCGCCACCTTAGGTGTACGTGGCTGGCGCCTTAGCCGGTTGAGCTATAGGCGCTGAGCCCACATGTGCCATTTTTAAAAAGGACAAGGACTTTTAGAAGACAGTGCTGGGGAATAAACTAGCCTGGAAAATACAAAATACTATGAAAGAAGTGAAAGGTTCTGGCATAGAACCCAGGTGAGGGTCCATAAGAAAGGAGAGGAGGCCAGTCCAGCAACAAGGAAAGACTTTAATAGAGGGGACAAGAAGAATGGAGACGGCCCAGGTATCAGCTCAGCTCCCACGTGGTTGCCAAAGGCTTTTATTAGCCTCATCAGGATAGCTGAAATGGGGAGTGAGCCTGGAGACCACCCGGGCCTCTTCACTACTGTGGATCAGGATTATGGACGCATCCTTAGGGTCAGGATATGGGTAGGGTATTTTCAGGAACTCTGGCCTTGAGGCACTCCAGAAATCTGGGAGGGGGTTGCTGATTTCTTTCTTTCTTTTTAAAGACAGTCTCACTATATCACCCTCAGTAGAGTGCTGTGGAGTCACAGCTCACAACAACCTCCAACTCCTGGGCTTAGGCGATTCTCTTGCCTCAGCCTCCTGAGTAGCTGGGACTACAGGCACCCACCACAACGTCCGGCTATTTTTTTGTTGCAGTTTGGCCGGGCCGGGGTTTGAACACACCAACATCAGTATATGGGGCCAGCACCCTACTCACTGAGCCACAGGGACCGCCCAGGGATGCTGATTTCTGACCTGATTTTCTAAAATGGCTGCACTCCTGTCAGGGTTATTATGGTTATGACAATTCCTTTTCCACAAAAAGCAAGGGACAGCTAAACACCTGGGACAGACAGGCCCTGGCTTTATGCTTAAATGATTTTTTTTGTGTGTATATAAAGTGGAACCTGCTGAGTTCTTTTTTTTTTTTTTTTTGAGATAGAGTCTCACGCTGTCACCTTGGGTAGAGTGCCATGGTGTCATCATAGTTCAAAGCAACCTCAAATTCTTGGGCTCAAGAGATCCTCCTGCCACAGTTTTTCTGTTTTTTAGTAGAGATGGAGTCTTGCTCTTGCTCAGGATGGTCTTGAGCAATCCACCTGCCTTGGTCTTGCAGAGTGCTAGGATTACTGGTGTGAGCCATCACACCTGGCCTATCTGCTGAGTTCTGATGACTTGATTCAAGAAGCATCAGGTCACCTGTCCCACCTTTGAAATATGCCAGCCTTTCAGCTGGAGAATCTTCCCTCCTCCCTGATTCCAGTCCCCAGTGCAGAACATCATCCTAGCTTTGGTGGAGGTTAGACAAATTGCTCAAGATCAGTCTTACTCAACAAATCAGATCTGCTTTCCTAGGGCAGTCATTCCCCCTCAGCTCAGCTCAGGGACCTTTGGAAAGGTCCTGGGTGTTTGTCACCAGATCATGGCTTTTTTTTTTTTTTTTTGCAGTTTTTGGCCGGGGCTGGGTTCGAACCCGCCATGTCCAGCATATGGGGCCAGCACCTTACTCCCTTGAGCCACAGGCGCTGCCCCAATTTTTTTCTTTATTGCAACTCTTAGTAAGAAATACATCTTACATCACAACCCAGTATGTGCATGGACCCATACTCACACACACACACACACAAATTGAAGCAGAAGTTTCAACAAACAATATTACTTAACCATTATCCTAATTATCTACAACATAGTCTAATTATTTTCCATTCTATTATTTTCTTTTTCATGTTTAAAGTATTTGTAACTACTGCTTGCAACTCAATCAGTTGATTCCAAGACCAGTGGGTTAAGACCAGCAGTTTGAAATACACATTCAAGACCACTAAATTATGCAGTTGGGGCCACTGTAGTTTTAGAATAAAAATAAGATTAATTATTGAGGGCTTTCCATGTGTCAGGCGTTGTTCTAAGCACTTTACACCAATTAACACATTTAATCCTCACAACACAACCATGCCATATGTAGCATTAGTAATCCCTGATGCACAGACAGTTTGAGAATGTAACCTGCAGAAAATAGCTGTTGAGAACGAATCCAGGTATCAAAGCCAGGCAGATTTGCTCCACGGTGTCCAACTCTTAAGCACCACAACTACCTCCTCCCTTTACAGACATTCTTAGACCTTTCACTCTGGGTTCACTTTGCCATCTTTTTAAAGGATGATATCCAGTGCTGAGCTCAGCAGGTCTGGCCAGAATTCTGAAGAGGACTCTGGTGTGGTCACCAATTCAGGGGATCATTCCAGTAGATCCACCCAGCATTCACTCAACACTCATTTACTAAGTATCTCAGACCCAGAAGGTCAGGGCTGGAAGGCACCACAGAAACCTCCACTACTTTGGGACTTTTACATGAGGTAAAAAGGACACAGGCACCTCCCTGTTTCAGAACCTCCACTTTCTGTTTCAGAGATGAAGTCTCCACATAACTTTATATTTAAACAAAACAGTTTTGCTGTTAAAACAAGTTTGTTTATTTATTTAATTTGGGGGAGACAAGAGAAAAATTTAAGAAGTTATCATTCTTTTGGAAAGCAATTCATTAAATATGTTTTAAAATGTGGTAAAATACATATAATGTAAAACTTACCATTAGTGGCTCCATTCCTGTAGCTCAAGTGGCTAGGGCACCAGCCACATACACTGAACCTGGTGGGTTCGAATCTAGCCTGGGCCGCCAAACAACAATGACTACTACAACCAAAAAAAATAGCCGGACATTGTGGCAGGCACCTGTAGTCCCCGCTACTTGGGAGGCTGAGGCAGAAGAATTGCTTAAGCCCAAGAGTTTGAGGTTGCTATGAGCTGTGATGCCACAGCACTCTACCCAGGGTGCCATAGTGAGACTCTGTCTCAAAAAAAACCCCACAAACTTACCATTAGTGACTTTTAGTATATTCACAATATTGTATAGTAGTGACCATTAACTATCCCAGAACATTTTCATCACCCCTATAGGAAATCCCACAGTGACTCCCCATTACTCTTTCTCCATAACCCCTGGAAGCCACTCATCTGCTTTCTTTGTCTATGGATTTGCCTCTTCTGGACATTTCATATAAATGGAATCATACAATACATGGCCTTTTGTGTCTGCCTTCTTTCCTTTAGTATAATGTTTTCAAGTTTCGTTATGTTGAGGCATGATTTTTCTTTTTTTTTTGAGACAGAGCCTCAAGCTGTTGCCCTGAGTAGAGTGTCATGGCACCACAGCTCACAGCAACCTCCAACTCCTGGGCTCAAGTGAGTCTCCTGCCTCAGCCTCCCAAGTAGCTGGGACCACAGGCACCTGCCACAGTGCCTGGCTATTTCTTGGTTGCAGCCGTCATTGTTGTTTGGCAGGCCCGGGCTGGATTCAAACCTGCCACCTTGGGTGTACATGGCTGGCGCCTTAGCCACTTGAGGCACAGGCGCTGAGCCGGCATGATTTAATACTTCATTCCTTTCTTGTTGCTGAATAATATTTCATTGTATGAGCATACGTTTTGTTTGTGCATTTAGCAGTTGATGGGCATTAGAATTACTTGTTTTGTGAATAATGCTGCTATGAGCATTTGTGTTCAAGTTGTTGTTAGAACATGAGTCTTCAATTCATTCAGGTATATGCTTAGGAGAGGAATGGCTGGATCACATGATAATTTTTTTTTTTAAGAGACAGAGTCTCACTTTGTCACCTTTGGTAGAATGCCGTGGCATCACAGTTCATAGCAACCTCCAACTCCTGGGCTTAGGCGATTCTCTTGCCTCAGCCTTCTGAGTAGCTGGGACTATAGGCACTCACCACAATGCCTGGCTATTTTTGTTGTTGTTGCAATTTGGCTAGGGCGTTTGAACATGCCACCCTCAGTATACAAGGCCGGCGCCCTATCCACTGATCTATAGGTACTGCCCATCATATGGTAATCTTATGTTTGTTATTGAGGAAACTCCAAATTGTTTTATACAGTGGCTGCACCATTTCACATTCTCATCAACAATGTATGAGGGTTTTAATTTTGTTGCATCCTTGAAAACACTTAGTAATCTTTTTAAAAAACTGTAGTCATTTTAGTAGGTGTGGAATAGTATCATATAGTGGTTTTGCTTTGTTTTTCCCTAGTGACAATGATATTGAGCATTTTTTTTTTTTGAGACAGAGCCTCAAGCTGTCCCCCTGGGTAGAATGCCGTGGCATTACAGCTCACAGCAACCTCCAACTCCTGGGCTCAAGCGAGTCTCTTGCCTCCACCTCCCAAGTAGCTGGGACCACAGGCGCCCGCCACAACGCTTGGCTATTTTTTGGTTGCAGCCATCATTGTTGTTTGGCGGGTCCGGGCTGGGGATTCGAACCTGCCACCTTAGGTGTACGTGGCTGGCGCCTTAGCCAGTTGAGCTATAGGCGCCGAGCCAACACCTGGCTATTTTTTGGTTGCAGTTGTCATTGTTGTTTAGCAGGCCCAGACCAGGCTCAAACCCACCAGCCTCAGCGTATGTGGCCAGTGCCCTACTTAATGAGCTACAGGCACCAAGCTGCATTTTCCTTTAAAAGATATTTCTCAAATACAGAGCTGGTGGGATTTTAGAAACAGAACCTCCAGTTCTCCTGGGGTGCTCCCCCATGTAAGAGAGGGACTAAGGGTGAGAACTGTGCCACAGGGCGCTGGGCAATGGAAGGCCACACCCTAAGGCACAGCACACAGGAGTGCTGCACTCTGCAGACACCTGGGTGCTGCCCTTTCACCGCCCAGCCCAGCTCAGCCAGCAGACCCAGCACAGATCAGCAGCAGAAAGGAGCAAGCCTGGACCATGCCTTGCAGACAAAATCACTTCCCTCACTCCCTTCCCACCATAAACATGTCACTTTGGTACCCAGCAGGACATGGGCCCTAGCTAAGGACTCTCTCCTTCCTTCATCACATGCCACCTGCATCTCATCTTGTATGTCACCATTTTCTTTCACTTAATCCAAAAGGAAATGGGAACCAGCCCGGCCAAGGCAGGGAGCATTGTGCCGACCCCTGCCCCAGGCCAGTCCTACCTTGGTCTTCTGATAATGCTTCCTGGCTTCAGTGGCCAAAACAGAAAATTCTTTTACTATCAAGTTGTCCACACAGAGGAGATTGGTGTTCAGATGTTTGCAAAGCCACATTGCCTACAGAAGGAAAAGAGGAAAAGAAAATTTTATCAAAAACAATGAATATAAGAATAGCTCTATTAAAACATCCAGGTTCTTCCCTGTCCTAGAAAATGCTGGTTACAGAGAAGCACAGTTATTTCTGGCTAGAGGAAGGCCACCAGGACAAACCCTAGGAATTATCTTGGATACCATCTCTTCTTCTGCCAGCAGGGGCCCAGATGGCACTGTAAGACCCATATGGGCTACGCTCTCAGCTGCCCTTGACACACCTTTCCAAGCTCTGTTGACCCTGAGGTTTTAACTCAGAGAGGTTTAGAATAGGCACTGTGGAATGAGAGCTAAATATGGGTCACAACCACACTCAACATTCATAGTTTCTTTAAGATTGGGAGATGACATATTGTGGCCAACAGAATGTTTAGTTCTTTGGTGACTATTCTATGAAGTCTATGAGGAGGAGTAAATTTTAAGGAATAATAATACAATAAAATGTTCTTAACACCAAAATTATGCTGATGACCATTTCAGCATTAGGAAGGCCCTTTCCTGGTTGGTATGAACCTTAATTCTTTCCGATCCTATTGCTATCGAACAGTCAGTGACAGTGCCAGGAAGAAGCTGGGCGGAGCTCTGTGTAGAGTTTACTATCATCTTATCATTGTAAAATCAGACTTCTGTGTCTCCACAGGGAACATAGGGGCAAGGACAGCAAATCCACCAAAATTCTTGCAGCTGAAACACCAGCTAACCGCTGTCAGGGCCTGACCTTATCAGGGAGGACAAGTTCCATCATCTCGGCCACACAGGGACCTGACGAAAGCAGGTCTCTGAGCTTGGAATCTGCTTTGCCCAGAAAATTCCTGTGAAGAAATTTCACTGCCAGTGACCAGTGAAGAGCGAGAGCTGGGCACATGGGACAGGTGGCCCTGGAAAGTCAAATTTCAAAGACAAAAGCCCTTCCCAAAAGGAGGCCCTCACACAGAGTAACCAGACTCTTCCTGAAAACCTACTTCGTCCAGCACATTCGTCTAAAGCAGCAGTTCTCAATCTGTGGGTCACGACCCACAGGAACTGTATTAAAGGCTCACAGCATTAGGCAGGTTGAGAACCACTGGTCTAAATGCAGACTCAGTCATCCCCATTCCCAACATTAGCGTCACTCAGGAAGCAAGTTCAACTATTAGTATTCTGGGCACTGCCCCGGGAGATTCAGACAAGGTCTGGAGGGGAGAGCAGGAGCTAGGATTTTCCAAAGCACCCTGGGGACGCTGATGGTCAGCAGGTCTGGGGGTCCCTGATTTCTAACAAAACAGTGAGGGTGGCTAGAGTCAGGTGGGTTGACCACAGAAAGGTGTGGAAGATGACAGGCTGATACTGAATGGTCAATAGGAAAGCTTTGGAAAGACAGAAGAACGATGGACAGCAGACAGATAAGTAGGACAGCTATCCTAACACCAAAAGCATAGCAGATGCAGACCCACTTAAGGATCAGCTAACTGAATTACTTTTCAGGAGAAAACAAGGTGCCAGGGCCTGCCCCACCACGATGCCCCTGAGGCGTGGCCACCAGTGGTGGAGGATGGGTTCACTAATGTTCACTAGCCTGGCTTTTAAAAGGCAGAAAGGGTCTCCTCTCAGATAACAGAAATTTTAACATGTTTTGGCACTTAAAAAATTGACCTTAGGGTGGCACCTGTTGCTCAAAGGACTAGGGTGCCGGCCCCATATGCCAGAGGTGGAGGGTTCAAACCCAGCCCTGGCCAAAAACTGCAAAAAAAAAAAAATTGACCTTAATTAGGCCAAGCACAGTGGGTCACGCCTGTAATTCCAGAACTCTGAGAGGCTGAGACAGGTGGATTGCTTGAGCTCAGGAGTTTGAGACCAACCTGAGTAACAGTGAGACCCTATCTCTAAAAACAGCTGGTGCAGTGGTGGGCACCTGTAGTCCCAGCCACTCAGGAGGCTGAGGCAAGAGAATTGCCTGAGCCTCAGAGTTTAAAGCTGTTGTGAGCTATAATGCCACGGCACTCTACCCACGGTGACAGAGTGTTAATCTTTCTAAAAAAAAAAAAAAAAAAAAAAATTAAATAAGAAAAAAAAAGTGGACCTTAAAGGATGAAGCCATAGATGGGCTGAAGCACACCAGCATCTGGACACTGCTTGCCGCCCAGGAGGAAAAGAAGAAAAAGGGTAAGAAGTTCTTGCTTGTATAATATTAAGAAAATAATTAACTGATAGTATCTTTAAAATGGTCAATTAAAAAAAGTAAAACAAAAGGGCGTGTGAGGTGGGCTCAGGTATTTGCTGTATCTTTCAAGTTGTATTTTCTTTAAAATAGAGAAAGAACAAGCAGAGCAAATATGGCAACGTGATGAATATGTGTGAAACCAGGAGCTGGGGCTGTGAGGAGCCACGATACAGTTTCTGTGCTTTTCGACTGCAACTGGGAAATAGTTTGAAAGATTTCATAATTCAAAAAAAAATTGTTTTTTGAGACAGAGTCTTACTATGTCGTCCCCGGTAGAGTGCCGTGGCGTCACAGCTCAGAGCAACCTCAAACTCTTGGGTTTAAGCAATTTTCTTGCCTCAGCCTCCAAAATAGCTGGGACTACAAGTGCCCACCGCTATGCCTGGCTATTTTTTGGTTGCAGTTGTTGTTGTTTAGCAGGCCCGGGCCAGGCTCGAACCCACCAGCCTCGGTGTATGTGGCCAGCACCCTACTCACTGAGCTACAGGCATCAAGCCTCATAATTCAAATTTTAAGAGAGAATTTTACCAAAGTCTCTGGCATGTATGTGCTGCTTGGCCCAGCACTCCCACTTCTGGAATCTAGGTGCTCAAAGCAGACATGAAGGCACAGAAAACCCTGGAAGGGTTCTTTAGCAAAAATGCTAAAGCAGTGTTTATCTTCGGAGGGTTGGAGAACTACATTTTGGGTTTTTTCTATTTTCTAGGTTTTCTCCTATAAACTTACATCTTCCTTTTGTGAAAAGAAAATAAGGAGAAGACAAAAGCAGAAGAAACGCTGGGTTCTGCTGCAGCGCCGCTGAGGGCCGCCTCGCTCCAGCTCGGAGAGTGAATGCGACAGTACAGTGACACAACACTTAACATGATACACTTACTATAGTTGTTTTCCCCGAGGCCGGTGGACCTAATATTATAACCTTCGGCACTGTAGAATAAAAAGATTTGAATGTCACCACTCAGCATGACAAAGCAGCCTCCCCTGCCTGCGGTACTCTGGGCACACTTATTTCTCTCCTCCCCAGATTTCATTTTCTGCCACTGACATAGCCATTTGTAACCCGGTGGCTCAGAGATGCTCTTGCCATAGAATCCATTCTGTGTTTAGAGAGGTAAGTGATCACCGAGATGGTTTATTCTTCTAGCTCCAAGGGGATCTGGACACCGTAACTTGTTTGCCAAACTAATAAATATTGAGAACAATTGGGATTTCAAACACCATAAAGCATTTTAAACAGGGACTTTGTCTCAGAGATGCTCTCTCAAATAAAGCTGTATTTTATGTAAATTGACCCTTGAAGCTTTTTTTATGTTTATACCTTTTTATTGGGCAAATTGTATTCCCATCATTTTACAGAGGGAAATAATGAGAAAAGCCTGGAGTGCATAGGCCAGATTTATAAATCTCAAGAAAGGAAAGTCTTTGTTTTCAAATACGGACATTTCTATGCAAATGGTAAACACTGGCAGCTGCTGTGGCTTGGAGGCCTGAGTTCCTAAAGCAGCTGTCAGACCGTCAGTAGATGCAGCAAACAGAAAAGAGAGATGACCAGTAGGCAGGGTGCTGAAAGGCACGTGCACTTGGGCCAAAGCAAAGGGAGCAGGTGGGGTGTCCAGACAGAAAGCTACACTGACTGCCTCCTACAACGCCACCTGAATCATGCTGCTTCTGTCCCCCTACTGGTGAAGAGCAAGTAACCTCCCTCACCTTGGCCCCTAACCCACCAGGGTCCATGAACAGACGTCTCTCCAACTCAAGCAAGCCTCCAACGTCTATGTATAGAGTCTATTCCTCCTCGCAAACCTTAGTTTGGGGCTGGACACAGAGAAGGAATTAGCCAGCGACTTAATGGTCAGCACATCTACACCCAGCCAGCTGCTTTGCTTAAATAAATCTTTGCCCAAATTCATTGTGCCTTCTCATTTCCAGGGACAATGTGGAGGAGTTCAAGATAATTCATTGACTCACTCCACAAATACCCTGCCAAGGAAAGCAGCATGGCATGGTTCCTGGAACACATGAGTGAGGCCACTGTACTGGACGGCAAGTAAAAGTGAGTCAGGCATCCTCTGTGCCCTGGTCCTGGCAAGGGAACTGCCCTCTCCTCAAGGGCAAGATGGACACACACAGCCCCCTGAAATGTAGGTAAATTTCTGCACATTTATAAATCTGGCCCATCAGTCCCCTGAAATGTAGGTAATTTATAGCTGGTGCTGGTAACATGGACCAAGGGGTGCTGGAGGCAGGGAGGCCTCGTGTAGCTCTGTGTCTGGAGGGTCTGGAGACCCTGCACTGCTCCAGCTCAGAAAACCATTTTGGACACTTCTCTCCAACTTAGGTGCGGGCTGGGTGTTACCTGCCCACCACAAATAGTAGACACAGCTCCCAATATTCTTCTGCCCAAAGATCTCTGTATCCCTTTAAATCCCCTTGAAGCCCAAGGGGTGTGACCTCCACAGAAGCCAGAGTGGCGTCCTGGTCGTCCTGACAGGTTTTTCCTCTAGAGCCTCCTCTGGCTGGGGACACAGAGAATTACCTGAGACCCCTGAACAATCCTCTCCTTTAAGCTAAGAAGCCTTGGACTTTCTTATTCTTCCTGGGTGTCTTCCCTCCACATTCCCATCTTGTCACCCATCATCCCCCTACCAGCAGAAGCCTCCTCCTCACCCCTCCTCACCCCACCCTGGGCCCCCTGCTTCCCCCCTCCTTGGTGGCTCAC
The DNA here is from genome assembly GCA_963575145.1 of Galago senegalensis. Classification (NCBI taxonomy): domain Eukaryota; kingdom Metazoa; phylum Chordata; class Mammalia; order Primates; family Galagidae; genus Galago; species Galago senegalensis. The sequence goes on from CAUYTI010110567.1 coordinate 10,151, forward strand.
ACCCAGTGGCTTTGCTGCTGCTTGCCTTCCACTCTGGTGAGTTTCATCCCTCTGCTGAGAAGCCAGCAGTACTTCTGTCCTCCATAGAACAGCAAGCGCCTTGAGGACAGGGACCAAGTCTTACCCTCCCCTGCTGTTCTCACAACAGACAGAACTGTGAGGAGCCACACAGTGTGGCCTTCAGGGACAGCCTCCTCAGCTGTCCCCATCTCATTCTTTGATCACTATTTGTCACCTTTGTCACCACCCTTCCACTGACTCACAACAGGCTCCCTGACAGTCAGTGTTCTCAGGTACCAGCGGCAGGAACCAGTTGTGGCCGAGGTGCGGCTCAGACTTCTGCGCAGGCTGGGGGTCCAGGCCCGGGGCTACCCCACCAGGAAGAACACCCCAAGTAAGGCCACCAAATGGTCTGGGGGGCACCAGACACACAGCCTGTACCCTAGGGCTGCCACCAGTCAAGATGCTGCCAAAACCCAGGAACCAGGCCCTGTGGGGCCACTGGGAAAAGCATCTCTCACATGCAATCCAGAGTCTGGGGCCGGCCGACCAGCAAAGCTCAGGTCACAGGCCCAGGCCCTGGTGTTATAGAAGCTCGGAAGTAATTCTCAGCTTCTGAGGTGGGAAGCAGGGCAGGATTCAGGGGCCAGTTCTCTGTATTGGGCCTGAAGCCTGGGGTGAAGCCTCCCAGGGCCCTCTCCTGGGAGAGAGAAGTCACACAGGTGAGAACGAGGTGGTTTTGGGGACACATAGTCAAGTGAGACTGGAGCTCGGGTGTCACAGGTCTGGTGACAGCAGGGAAAGTGGTCAGGGTAGAGGGACATCAGGGCAGAGGATGTGGCTGGCTCAGACCATGGGGGCAGTGCTTGGCCACAATAGGATAAGGGAACATTGGGGACCCTGGGTCTACTCACAGGCTCATCACCTGCGGCCTCTCCAGGACTCTGACCGCAGGCCCCATTGAAGTTCCTCGGGAGGTGGGCCATATCCAACAGGGCTCAGGACTTGCCGACCCCGGAAGGGAGAGGCGGCTCGACAACGGCATTTGGGGAAGGAGTCTCATCCCCAAGTCATGCGTTCATCTTGACAAAGTTACCAGGCTGGAATGCTGCAGGGGAAACCCTCCCCTTCCAGGTTCTGTAAGTGGCACCCAAATTGTACACATCTATAAAAAGACTTTAAAAGGGGAACATCCACGGCCTTTCTCTCCACCTAATTTCTTGCACACATTTATGCGATTAATTTCAGTTTCTTAAAATCTAACACCTTGAAACTCCAGCACTGCTCATGAGTAATTATTTATAAACAGTGTCATAAAAGGCTGCTTGACTGCCAAGAGTAATCAACTTCTTCCAACCACTTCAAAGGAAATCAAAAAACCTTTCCATCCACAGATCCTTTTGAGGTTTAACTAGGAGCATGATTTAAAATTCACAAGAACACCCTTAGGTATTGGAGCTCTAATACACAGCTTTCTTGGACAAACGTTTGATGAAAAACGAAACATACCATTATATACACCATCGCCTGCTTTAATATTGCCCAGGGCTACTGTAAATGCTCACTTTGTACTAAATCTGCTTTTCTCTCAGTGCAGGGGCTGCCAGCCCCCGTGTGCCGCTCCTCATGTCTACACTCACCAGGATGAGCCGGAGCTTCTCTCCCTCCACACCAGTCCCCGCCCTGCTGCCATGTGTCATGGTTAACCCCGTGCCTAGTGAGAGGAAGGGTCAAGGTCCGGGCTCCAGTTAACACAGGCCGCTTTGTAACTGGAAGGCGGCATGACGAGCTGACCCAGCCCCGGGGAGTGACACCCTTGGATGTCATGGGACCTTTGCTAGCCTCCTGGACTCTCTTCCAGATCTATCAGGATTGGGCTTCTCCCCCCTCCTAGAACAGCCACAAAAGCAAGGTTGTCTCCCTGCCTCCCCTCCTCCTGTCCCGCTTTTGCTTTCTGAGTCTGGGGAGGCCGTGTAAAGGGAGGGAAAACCACAAATGTCCCTCTCTTCTTTTCATTTAAGTGGTTGGGACTTGAGCCAAGGACAAACATGTTCCAACATGCATAAAAGCTGCCAGCAAAAGGCCTGGGAGTGAGGGTGGAGGGCTGTGGGAAGCCGGGGTTACTGGGATCCAGTGACTCTACTCCCTGAGAGCACCTGGGCCAAAAATCTTGACTCCAGCTGTTCAGGAGGACAGACAGGAGGCCAGCCCTCAGCAAGCAGGTAAACAAGACAGGTCTGGATTCTTTGGCCGTGCTTGAGAGCAACGAGGCAGGGGTGACGTGGAGAAAGCAGTAAAGGCTGTGAACAAACGGAAAGAGGCACCAGGCAGTGGGAGGGGGTGACCAAGGGAGGAAGGCAGTGGCAACAGCAGCTGTGCTGCATCCACACCAGAGAGAGGATGTTTCAACATAAATCCTGGTGAAGTGGACAGCCTGACACTGGAAGCCAGCACTTCTTATGTGATGTGCAAGCATAACCCCAGCACTCTGGGAGTCCAAGGTGGGAGGATTGCTTGAGCTCAGGAGTTCTTTGAAGACCAGCCAGAGCAAGGAGACCTCTTCTATACTAAAAATAGAAAAACTGGCTTGGTGACTATAGCCTAGCGGCTAGTGCTCCAGCCACATACACTAGGGCTGGCGGGTTGGAACCTGGCCCGGCCTGCCAAACAACAACTAAAAGAAATAGTAGGGCATTGTGGCTGGCACCCATAGTCCCAGCTACTTGGGAGGCTGAAGCAAGAGAATTGTTTAAGCCTGAGAGTTTGAGGTTGCTATGAGTTGTGACGCCACGGCACTATACCAAGTGCGACATAGTAAGACTCTGTCTCAAATAAATAAATAAATAAAAAGAAAAAAAAAAGAAAAACTATATCAGAATTTTGGTGGGCACCTGTAGTCCCAGCTACTTGGGAGGGTGAGGCAAGAGAATCACTTGAGCCTAAGAGTCTGTAGTTGCTATGAACTATGATGCCACAGCACTCTGCCCAGGGCAATAGAGTGAGACTCTGTCTCACAACAAAAGAATAAATAAAAAAAAAAACAATGAAAAACATAAAACAAAGATAGACTCTGCTATAAACTTCAGGCTCTTGAATTTCCAGGCTGGGGGACTAGCTAAACCTTGAGCTTGGTGGTTTCAGACCGCAGAGCACGGCACATACACAGGCTTTCAGACCAAAGGTAGAAAGTGCCAATGCAGCCCAATTTATCAGGGTTCAAATGGTTATACTGTCATAAAGCCCATTTTTTAATTTAAAAAGTCTCATTAGGCTTTGCACAAGTGTAAATTCAACATCTCACCCCTGAAGGACCCCACTTGTGGGAGTATCAGGACGTGTGTGCCCTGGGCTGTCTGTCAGTGGCCATCACTGACCAGAAGCTTCATGGCCTCAATCTCACTTATGTGCCCATTTTACCAATGAGGAAATTGAGGCCAGGAAAGCAATGATCCCTCACCATCTCATCACATTTGAAGAGGAGAATGAATCCATGACCAGCGAATGGAAGGCTCCCTGACACTGAAGGACCCCCGCTGGCCGGGCGGCAGGACAGGGCTCTGGAGCTGCCGTTTCTGGTCCTCCTCGCTTTGTTTCTGTGTCACTTCTACTTTACTTCCTGTTGTTTCTTTGGTGGTGGCAGCATGAGAGTTGGGTGGGGGCAGAGAAGCTGATGGCAGCCCTGGGGTAACACAGCCCAGCAGCACCTGAGTGCCCAGTAGCCTGCTCAGCCTGGGCTGTGACAAGGGGAGGTGCAGAAGTACTTCCTCTGGCAAATGGAGCTGGAATCAGGGAGGCCTGGGAGAGCCTAGGTCTGTAGCCTAAGGCATGGCCAGGAGAAAAGGGTGGGCTTAACACCCCCTGCCCACCCCCACACAGAGCAGGTGAATCTGTAGGAGGCCATGTAATAAACAGTTATGCAGAAGAAGGAGGTGTCTGAGAAGGGTCACTGAAGGGCACAGTAAACTGTACCTGGATGTGGGGCTGGGGAAGAAGCAAGTGGGACAGCTCAGGAAAGGGGTGTTCCTGCTCACCCAGCACTGCTCTACCTCCACCTGGGGTGTATGGGCTCTCAGTCAATGTCAGCGGAACACAAGGAGACCCAGAGAATCGCCCGCTTGTGTGTAACTAGGGCCTCTTTCTTGGCCCTTTGCTATCTTTGAACCTGCCTGCTTAGGTGGCAGGACCTAAGGAGCCCCTCACTCTGTTTCCTGCAGCCAAGCCTGGAACTGCATCAGGACTTGTGTGTCCCACACATGGAAAAGGCCTGTGTGCCTGGAGTCCCTGAGGCTTGGAGCCTCCTCTCTCCAACCTTTTAAAAAAAACTATGTGGTGACATTTCTTACCTTGGGCCTTCTGAACCCCACTGCAGGGCATTTCAGGCCTCTGTCTAATTTCACTAGTGTTCTGGTAGCTCCTTCAAAGTGGGTAACGCTCCAGTGACAGAAACATAACAACCCCAGGACACCAGTTCTCCCTGACAGCTCTCACATGACCAGGCTCACTTGGCAAATCTACTGTGGAACAGAGTGAGGGGCCTTCCTAGTGTGAGCCCCCCCACCTCCCCGGTTCTGCATTCCAGCCTTGGGTCTGGCCCACCCGCATTAGTCATCTGCAAAGGTTTGGGGAGCTCTGAAACTCATTAACGCACTGGTAATGAGGCCATCGGAAAAGCCCCAGTGCTTCCTGTCTAGGCCAGAAACCAAATTTACACCTGACAAGTGGAGGGATCAGAGAGCTTAAACCCAATAGGCAACATCAGCGAGGGCAGGAGAAGGCATTAATAATTTATTCCACGGGCCATTCCGAGGTTTTCATTTTAATAAGTTGGCAACAGAATTTTTATTAGTTGTGCTCCAAGAAAATTAAGGAATTGTTAAATTAACCACCACTGCAAGTTGCCAAAACCCTCCCCCCACCCCTTGTGACCTCCCTCAGGCACAGGACGGACAGAGTTCTCATCTGTGCCCAGGGCAGGGTAGGGTCTCTTGAGGAGGAAGAGGAAGCAGGAAGGAGGTACACCCAGTGCTCACCATTATCATTATTGCGATGCAAGTGCTTGATCATGAAAGGGATGGGTTCCTCGGGCTGGTGAATCAGTAGTTGTTCCAGCATGTTCTGTGGGCACAGAGCAGATGAGGCGGTCAGCACTTGTAGGAACACCCTGGTCTCCATGGATACCAGCTATGAGGCATTTTCTCCCTGTACCCCACCAAAGGTGGCTTCAATCTGGGACCCAGTCCTTGCCCCAGCTGGCATCTGCTTGTGTCCCCGTGAGCAGAGACATGAGATGGGCTGTGTGGATGCTGCTGGGGAGGCAGAGCTGGCAGTCCCAGGGCCCTCTCCCATGGGTCCCTCTGTGCTTCCCCTACAAGACTTCCCCCAGTTCTTCTCAGGCACTGCCATTCCCCCTCAGGGCCTCAGTGAATACTGTGCCCCAGCTCAGAATGCTTCTCCCTCATTCTTGGAAGGCAGCTATGCTCACCACTATACCACCAACGCTCTCCCTCATTCTTGTCCTGGTTGACTTTTCAGTCCTCAGATCCCACCAGGAACATTCCTTCATTAGCACATGGACCAGGTAAATCTGTTGGATTTTCCTGCCCCCTTGGTCCTCATTCCTTGCCTCCCTTGTCCCTGCCCATCTGGCTACCAGCCCCCAGTGGCCATGGGCTCTGCTGGCTTCATTGTCTTCCTGGACACTCCAGTGCCTGGCACAATCATGGCAGATAGCCAGTGCAGATGTCTGCTGGGGTTATGTGGCCATCACTATTACATGTCCCCCAGTATGGGACAAAATATTTACATGTCAGTATCTGAATAGTCTTGGGATATTCTGGTCACTTAATCCAACTTAGGAAACATATCAAGGGAAACAGAGTGTAGGGTCACAGAACAAATGGCACAGAAATGTTCTGGGAACTGACAGGAGCTGGGCTGTGGCAGTAAGTGGCATCTTTCTGCCCTAGGGACAAGCAGTGAAGGGCTTTCACCCTTTGGGGGTAGACGGAGTGTGAGTCAGCAAAAAGACCACTGAACTGGGAGATGTCCTGGCTCTACTTGCAGCTATATCTCACTAGCAAATCCCTTCCCTCTTCTGGGCCTTACCGTCCACACATGTTCAGTGGCACAGCTGGACTGAATGCATGTGATGATGAGAGATGATCCTAGACGGTTTACACATGAATATTTTTCATTTTATTTTTAAAGAGTTGCATATTTAATATGTATTGGAAAAAATAAGTACATCAAGCATATAATTTCAAAGCTATTTCTAAGGATGAAGGAAAGTAGTTAATTTTTTAAAAAGTTAGTCAAATTCGGCTTGGTGCCTATAGCTCAACCAGCTAAGGCGCCAGCCACGTACACCTAAGGTGGCGGGTTCAAATCCCCAGCCTGGACCCGCCAAACAACAATGACGGCTGCAACCAAAAAATAGCCGGGCGTTGTGGTGGGCGTCTGTGGTCCCAG
>CAUYTI010110568.1:0-19522 GCA_963575145.1 Galago senegalensis
GTCCTTTAAATCAAGAATGACCAGCTAGACAGGGCAAAATGGGACAGAGAGGTCAAAACTGCTTCAAGGATGGAGACTTTACGTCCTTCATGTTCACATGGATGGAGCTGGAAAATGTTCTTAGCAAAGTATCACAAGAATGGAAGAAAAAGTATCCAATGTACACACTCCTATTATGAAATTAATGTATACCTTTTATATGAAAGCTATAACCTAATAACAGCCTAAGAATATGGGGAGGGGGGAAGGAGAGAGGAGGGGGGAATAGGTGGAGGGAGGAGGATTGGAGGGATCACTTCTGAGGTTTATCTTACAAGGGTACAAGTGAATCTTTCTAAGAGTAGAATGTGAATGTTTAAAATAATAACTAAGAACATGACATGAAGGCTATGTTAACCAGTTTGATGGAAGTGTTTCGGATTGTGTGTGAAAACCCCACACTGTACCCCAGAAGTGCATTAATGTACATAGTTATCATTCAATAAAAAATAAATAAATATTTTATGAAAAATAAAGGAGGAAAAGGGTAAAATGTAGCAAAAACAATGATCTGAAGTAGAATAGGGGAAAAAGGGTTTTTCTAATGTAACGAGGGCTATGAATTTTTAAGGTCATCATGTCTAAGGCATAAAATAATTTAAAGGAAATTTAATTGTAAATTCATTGAAAATAGTGGATTCTGGGGAAATAAATAGGAAGTTTTCTAGAAATATGGCACTTATGTTGCAGACCTCCTTCAATATACGGATAAGCAAAATAGTTTTATTGTAATTAAGGAGTGTGGAGCCAGCATGGTGGCTCACGCCTGTAATCCCAACACTTTGGGAGGCCAAGGTGGACAGATCACCTGAGCTCATGAGTTTGAGACCAGCCTGAGCTACACCAACACCCCATCTCTTAAAAAAAAAGCTGGGCATTGTGGTGGGCACCTGTAGCCCCAGCTACTCAGGAGGCCAAGGCAGGAGAATCACTTCAGCCCAAGAGTTAGAGGTTGCTGTGAGATATGATGCCAGAGCATTCTACCAGGGCAACAGTGAAATGCTGTCTCAAAAAAAATAAAGAAAGGGAGAGTGTGAAAATGACAATGAGTTATGTGTAATACAGGCAGACCCTGGTTACAAATAAGAATGTAGTTTTGTTCTTAAATTGAATTTGTATACAAATACATTGGAACAGGCACATTTACCTATTCCCCTTAATAGCCTCCATTCTAAGTGCAAGGGAGTATCAGTTGGGTGTTTGAAACTCAGGGGCCCCTGTAAATGCATAAACATACCTAAAAGAAGATGGCATTCATCTTTTATGCAGAGCACACCCTCGATTGTATTTCTAATATAACTGAAGGGTACAGAAAGTTTCTACTGAATTCTTTTAAGCCTAGTATCTTGATTTATGACTGAGAACCAATTGAAAAGCAGAACACCTTTAAATCTAGGATGCACTGGCATATTATAACACAATGAAGAGGAAAAAGGAAGCCTTGCCATTTTGCTTTTTTTGAATCAGCTTTTTCAAAACTTTTCTGTTATTTAAGCCAAGTTAACTTACCAGAGGGACTATTCTCCCCCAAATGGATTCCTAGTTGATATCCAAGAGGATTCTCACATTAAACCAGAGTGTTAAGGGCAGAGGATTCATTTTATGAGAGTATGAAGTTATTAAGTATCATATTTCTTCCTTGCACTCTTTTTTCCCTTTAGCCCTGGTCTATTATCTTCTCACCAACCCCGATCCTGAAGGAATTGATAACTATTTTTTTTTCCTGCTCAAGTTCTAAGGATAAAGAAATTATTTACAAAAATGAAGATAAAGCTTAAAGAGAACACACTCATCATGTTACAGAGAGAGATCATGGCACCTGTAGATAGAACCATCTCCATGAAAAGATAAAGGGTGCTCAGAAATAAATCAAAAATGGGCTCTCTCTATAAATAGTATTTTAAAACAACACACAAGAGGAAAAGACATGAAAGATAACCCAAAATACAGTTCCCAAGAATAATCAGTCTGGAAAATGATAGAAAAGAAATGTAATCAATAACAAACTTTACAAAGCAGAGAAACCTTTATAAAAGTAGGGGGAGGCTTGAAAAGACTACAGGAAATAAACTGACAGCTGGCAGTTCCAATTAAACATCGTGTGAAAAACCTTAAAGCCATTTCAGAAAGTTTAGGTATCTTTGAATAGGAAAATGTTGATTCACAACATGAAAATTAAGTGAGTGTGATAGAAGATAAACTTGATAGAAATGGAAAAAGATATTTTGAGAGACCTTTGGTTTGGACTGAGCTCCTGTAACAGGAAGCCCTGACAGATGAACCCAAAACAGAGTCACTCACACTAGGGTACCCACCAAAAATTAGGCTCTTTAGAAGATCTGGAGTTCTAAAAAAAAAAAAAATCAGGAGGCAAATAAAAATGTAATGCTAAAGTACTGAGCATAAATTAGGCCGTTTATTTAAAAGATTTGGAGTTCTAAAAAAAAATCAGGAGGCAAATAAAAATTTAATCCCATTAAGTCAAAGAGTCCCAATAAAGAGTGATTTTGGAATGACAGTTTAATTTCTGTCCCTGGTTTCTTTCTTTAGCCTTTTCTGCCTGTAAAGTCTAGTCCTCTTCTCATCAGAACTCCTTTCTGTTTTGTAGACTGGAGGCTTCCTGCTCCCGTAATTGCTAATAAAACCCAATTATATCTAAAACCCAAGCGATCGAAATTTTGTTCTTTGATGGATTAAAAAATATCTATCCAAATTCAATGGACAAGTACAAAAAGGAAAAAGGAGAGGAAAAGGATAAAAATTACATTTGGAAGGCAGGCAATCGAATAAAATTTAAATTAAAGACATGCATTTAAGGGTAAAAATAAAATATGAGAAATAAAAGGATATAAATATATAGGGGGATTTTTTTTTTTTTACATTTCTTAGAAATTGCATAGAAGTAGACAGGGCTCATGGTGTATCAAGTTTATAAAATGAAAGGATAAGTCCACCACACTATAAAAGGTACTGATGACATCATTAGAGATTAAAACTGTGAGCATTCAGACAGAAAAACAATTATTCACAAATATAAATATAGTAAGAGGGTATCTGGTTTTTAGTTGCAAGTAGAGAGCTCAGAAGTTTCTGCTTTGTCTTAAAAACAAGTGAAGAGTTGAACAGACTGACACATCAACAACTCTTATGAGATCTGTCACAGAGAAGACACCCAGCAATGTGTTGCTCATGACAAAACAGGAGAAGCCAGCAGGTGAATACAGGTGGTCAGTCACAGCTTACTAGAATAGACTGACCAGTGAAAACCTCCACGGGAAACAGTGCCAGAGTAAGAAAAGGTGAATGGTAATGCACAAATTGCTAGAGGCTCATTGCAGAAAGATCTGAAAGCTAAAAACTCCCAGTCATATAGGGACCTCACAATATTCTGAGATTTACCACCATGAAGTCAACGAGGTTCCAAAAGGAAAATGAGTTTCCTCTGGCTTCTGCCCATGGGGGGGGGGAGGGGAGAAAAAGAACCATTTTGATATAGGACAGAGCCTCTGTTCTTAACCAGGCATGCCCAGGGAAGAAACTAGTTAACCAGAGTCTAATCTGCTGATATATTATCAGAGCCTAAGTAATCTAAGGGAAGGGAAAGACCCAACTTCAACCACTCATAATTTTGTGCCTCCCAAGGAGGCAGCAAACACTTGTGAAGTTCACAGTACTGCATTAGAGACTTGCTAAAAGCCTGAGACCTCACCATAGGTCTGTGCCAGCCTTCCCTTCCCCGACTTCACCACCACGTGACTAGATGTCCATTTATAGCAGCTTCTTTTACCTGGCACATTATGTCTGGCTATCAAGAAAAATTCAAGACAAGAAAAACAAACAAAAAAAATCACAATTTGCAGAGACAGAGCAAGCATCAGAAATGGACATGGCTAGAATGGCAGCATTGCCAAACAGGAAATTTAAATTTAAAACAGCTATGATTAATGTCCTAAGGGTTCTAATGAATTAAGTACAGTATGCAAATAAGCAGAGAGATAGAAATACTAATAGAAAAGAAAATGAAGTACAAAAAATACTGTAACAGAAGTGAAGAATTCCTTTGATAGTCTTAGTAGTAGATTGGATACACCTGAAGCCATCATCTATGAACTTCAGGATAAATCGAGAAAAACTTTGAAAACTGAAATTTACACAAATTCAATTTAGCAGAGTTTAACTGAGCAAAGAATGATTCAGGAGTTGAGCAGCTCTCAGGACAAGAGATTCAGAGAGCTCTGCTTTGCAACATGGGAAGGTAGGATTTTAGGACAAAAAAAAAGAAGGAAAAGATACAGAAACTTGATTGGTTATAGCTCAGCACTGGTCTTATTTGAATATGATCTGATCAGCTGGCCACCTGGGATTCACTGAAGCTCAGCTGCTGTGATGAGCTGAGAGTTGGCTATTTTTTACTTAGGCTTTTGTTCACTTTTATACTAACTTAGGCTCCAGTTTGTTATGTAAGGACTCAAAAATATAGCAACATCCTCTGGGCATGTTTACTTTAACAAAGCAAATAAAGTGAAGACTGAAGAAAAAACCCAGAATATCCAAGGACAGGAGACAACCAGTAAATGGGTAACATACACACAATGGGGATACCAGAAGGAAAAAAAAAGAAGAAGAAATATTTGAAAAAATAATGACTGAGCATTTCCCCCAAGACCACGGATCCAGGACGCTCAGAGAACATCCAGAGGATAAATGCAGAAGAAAATAAAATGTACAAGGCACATAACTCTCATGCTGCAGATCATCAAATGTAAAGAACAAATCCTGCAAGAAGCCAGAGGAAACTGTTCCTTACCTACAGAGAAATGTATGAGAGAATTACATCTGGATTCTTAGGAATCATTCTATTACATTATTCAAGGGCTTGGATCTATACAAAGAAAGAAAAAAGCCATCAAATAAGGAATAATATAAGCTTTTAGTTTTTACATTTAACTGACCTAACAATGATTTATCTAATCTGGCTAATAATTTATTCAAGATAATAGCAAGAATTTGCTTAATTATGCATGTTTCCTATGCTGATATATAAGTGAAATTAATAATAGCAGTAATACAAGGGCTGAAAGGGAGGCATTAGTTTTGTTATTAAAAGAAATGCTTGCGGAGTGATACAATATTTGAAAGTGGACTTGAAACAGTTTAAATGTATTGCAAACTCCAGGAAAGCTACTAAAAAAATTAAGAAAAATGCAATCATATAAAATGCTCAATGAAAACCACAGAAAACAATGAGTGGATGACAAAAATAGGAAGAACAAAGACAAATAGGAAACAGTAACAAATATGGCATACATTAATCCAACTATATCAATTATCGATTTGAATATCAATGCTCTAGATGTGCTGATTATAAGACACTGTCACAATGGATCAAAAAATAAGACCCAAGTATATGTTGTCTACAAAAAAAAAGGAAACAAAACAAAAACACTTTAAATATAAAGACACATAGATTAAAAGTAAATTGGTGGAGAAAAATATACCCAGATAGCATGAATCCAAAGCAAGCAGAAGTAACTGTTAATCTCAACACATCAAAAATCAAAACAAGAAATATTATCAGGAATGAAAAGGATATTGATGATAAAAGAATCATTTTTCAAAAGAAATCTTTAATTATTCTTCATCTAACAAGCAACAAGCTCTCAGAGGCCAAAACTAATAGAGCTATAAGGAGAAAGAAATCAGCTATCATAGCTGGAGACTTTAGTACCATCAGAAAAGGACAGATGCAGCAGGCAAAAAATAAATAATATAAAATAAAATCAGTGAGTACATGTTGAACGCAAAAATACTATCAATGAAATTGAGAAAACTGAACAAAAACCTATAGATTACTTCATTCAACAATAGAATATACATTCTTTTCAAAATTACATAGATTATTCACCAAAATAAACCACATCTGGTACATAAAATATATTTTTCAAAAATTTAAAACTATAGAAATCATAATATCTGCTTGCAGACCCACATGGAATTAAAACAGAAATCTGTAACAGAAGGCTACCCAGAAAATCTCAAAGCATATGGAAAATTAAACAACATACTTCCAAATAACACATGGGTTCAATAAGAAATGTCAAGGGAAATTTAAGACTATTTTAAATTTAATAAAAATAAAAACACAATCTATTAACAATTGAGATGTAACAAAAGCTGTGCTTAGAATGAATTTTGTACCCATAAATATGTATGTTGAAAAGGAAGATCTAAAAATCAATGATCTTGGTGCCCGTAGCAGTGGTTACAGCACCAGCCACGTACACTGAGGCTGGCGTGTTCTAACCCTACCCAGGCCTGCCAAACAATGACAACTGCAACAAAAAAAAATAGCTGGGTGTTGTGGAGGGCACCTGTAGTCCCAGCTGCTTGGGAGGCTGAGGCAAGAGAATCGCTTAACCCCAAGAGTTTGAGGTTCCTGTGAGCTATGACCCCATAGCACTCTACCGAGGGCAACATAGTGAGACTCTGTCTCAAATAAATAGTATCAATAATCTAAGTTTCTATCTTAGAAAATTAGAAAAACATCAAATTAACAATAAAATGTATAACTCCCTGGCAAGAATGATCAATATTTTTTCTTAGAGAAAACTGAAATTTTCTTAAGGTTTGAAACTTACCTAGAACTAAATTATCCATAGTACAATCATAGACCAAGATGTTAGAGGCTGGCTCTATTCCTTATGATACTAGTTTATTTCGACTTCACTCTCATTCCTGAGTTGGAGTCCTTGGGGGCTCCCAACAGAAGCCTACAGTTTTGCCCCGAAGCCCACCCTTCTCAGACTCCTGACTTTCCTCTGTAGTCCTATGAGGCAACAAAAAAAGTCTATTATCTTTTTGTTTCCTTTTATTAAATCATATATACACTTTTTTTGCCATCACTTTTACTTTTAGAATCGTTTGCTTCTGGAGAAAAAGTAATTGCAAATTTTCAGTTAACCTTTTGTGGCATCTCTTCTCAGGCCAACAGACCCGCACTGTGTGGGTAGTTTCAAGTCTTTTAACCGTTGGATGTGAAAAAATACTCCTGAGTAACTTCTGAGTCAGATTAAATCTAAAGAACTGTAATCCATGGTACCTAGAGAGGACTTTCTCCACTGGAAGAATTCTATTTCCCTATTTTATCAGTCACTGCTTCTCTCGATGGAGCCCCAGATGGCACAGACATTGCCATTGTCTAACCTTGTACCTGTCCCCATCTCTGAAGTTCATTTCACTGACTTTCCTCCTCTGTCTAAAATCATCCCATTTGTCCTTGTTCCCCTACAATCTGCCACTGGGCTATCTACAGGCTTCCGAAACTGATCAACTCCCTCGAGAATTCTAACACTGTGGTTTTGGAGTCTTGTGGCTGCCGGTACATGTAAACACACATTTAACAGGATACTCTGGGGCTGTTTTTATTTGAAGCCTGTTTTACTCTGTCCTTTATAGAGGCTGAAAGTGTAATCGATAGGGTGAAGGCCTCGGATGGCTACTGTTTAGTCATAGTCAATGAGGCATTCTGACAGTTTGTTGCCACCCTGTGAAATTATTTTTTGATTATTGATTTTAGCTTCGAAGTGCAACTAACATTTCCAAACAGGAAAAATGTGCTTGTTTTAAAATTTAGTTTTTATTTAAAAGACCTGAGGCATTCATAAGTCTTCAAAAAATAAGCAAACCTCCAGATAACCCTATGAGAAATTTCTACCAAAATGGGTTTAGTAAATATCATATAAACTAAATATCTGCGATACAGACCTGATCCTATTTGACTGGCAGTTTCTTTGTACTGAGAATTGGTTCTTCTGAGAATGTGTTTAGTGCTGTGATTCTTTATCATTTCAACACAAAGAAATACTCAGAGTGAAGGAAAGCAGGCAGTGATCCTGAGATTCTTGCACTATGCTTAAATCTGATGTGGTTTGTTTTCAATAAGAAAAGTAAGCACTCTATACTAACCAATATTGGAGTACAATTGCCTCCCCGAGAAAGTGAAATGTTTCTGTCTTATTTCACCTTTCTCCTCTGTGTGCCAAGGGGGCTATTCTCTGTGAAGGGGCTCTGATTAACCAATTGCTCTTGTCTAATTATATACAAATATACGACCACGGAATTCTTTTAAAAAAGCATTTATGCACTTACGTATGTGGAAAATGATGCACAAGGAGGTTGACTAAGTTTGCCATGATTGTAAATGGCAAAGTCAGGGATTCAGGAGACTCTCTGAAGTTCTGCTCCAAGCTCCTGTGCTATATCACCATAGCATCTATGACCCGTACTGTTACTAGTCCTTAATTCCTTGCTGTTTCTATGCTGCCATTCTTGGTACCACAGTGGTTTGGGTGGGTTCATAGGACCCTTGGACATTTACTGCATTGAACTGTCCTTTAATTTTTAGCAGCATACCTTCTTATTTACATGGTGCAATATAAACATGTCGAAGGAGTAACTCTGTAAACTTGACCACTGTCATTCATGTACTTTCATTAACCTATACACACTATTGTCATGATATTTATGTGCTTTTTGGCTGACCATGTTGTATAATTTAAGCTTGGGATTAAGTTAGTAGTGCCATTACTGCTAGCTCATTTAATGTTTGCTTAAATAAGGTCGGTTCCTCTTATAATATTGCCATAGAAATGAACTTCAAGTTTTAGAGAGCCAATACAGTCCATGTTACTTTGTGTTACGTCAGCAAATTATTTGACATTTTGAAAAGAGTGTTTTGCTGCAATCTCAAGGTACTTAAGTAACATGTTTTCTGCTTTGTTTAGTGATAATGCAAACCTTTCTTTTCAGGAATGTGTTATTACCAGGCTGATATTCTCCAGAAATCGGAGAGAAAACAGTATAACTATTTGTCTAAAATAAACAGTGCTCCAGTGGTTAAAAAGCTGCTATTCCTTTCTTCTGTAGACCCTAATATACTTTGAAGTCTTGTTGGAACCAAGGAGTAAAACCCAATGAAACTTTCTAAGATGAGATTACATCTAGGACAGGTGTCCTCAAACTACAGCCCGCCTAGGACATTTATCTGGCCTGCTGGGTATTTTTGCCACCACTTCCTGTCCTGCTTAGCAGCTGACTCGTCCTAGGGCCCGTAGTCCAGCCCTCCAACAGTCTGAGGGACAGTGAACTAGGCCCCTGTTTAAAAAGTTTGAGGACCCCTGATAGGATATGATAAGGTAATGGGTGTAGATGAATGTCTTTGACACATTCACATGAAACTATAAACGCCCAATTTTTTTGATTTTCCTTTCTTACTCCCAATTAAAGGAAAAGCATATAAAAATAGGGGATATGTGTATATATATATTTATAGAGATGCCATAAGAAATAACAATTTCACTTTTCTGTGAATTAGTTGAACTCTTTGCCTATCAGCTGACCATTAAATCACTTTAGTGGAGTAACATTTATTAAGTTTTAGCTGTATGCCTTGTATTCCTGTACATTGTTAATGATGGAGCAAAGCCCTGGGCGAGTTTCTGCCTTTGAAAGACAATATAATTTGGGGGGAATACAAGCTGTGCATGTGGAAAAATGTAAATAGTTTTAAGAAACAATATGGCGAGTAAACGACAATGGATTCTGCATTAGTTTGTTAAGGTTGCCATAACAAAACAACTGCAGACTTCCTGCCTTAAACAGAAATTATTTTCTCACAGTAATTCAGCCGGGTCAAATGAACTGTACGTTGATCTCATCCTACCTTTCCTTACTGAAAATAAGGAAATAGGATGCCTTAGCAATTAAAAGACACATTAGGAATCACAGAACCAGAGCTGGTATGAGAAGCTGGGTGCCATACTCTGGGCTAATGTTCATTCTGATGAACACAAAGCCCTTGTGTAAGATCTGGAAGACTCA
Source organism: Galago senegalensis (assembly GCA_963575145.1). Lineage (NCBI taxonomy): Eukaryota > Metazoa > Chordata > Mammalia > Primates > Galagidae > Galago > Galago senegalensis. The sequence continues at coordinate 9,919 of CAUYTI010110568.1, forward strand.
GGCTGTTAAGGGAAAACTGAACATCTGGCCCAAGGAAAAGTTAAAGAAAATAATTGTCTTGTCCTTCTATTCCTTTGGGTGTCTTGAGATTTGTTTTTTGGGACATTTCTTCTTTCATATCCTTGGAATGAGTTTCAAGAAACAAGTCTGAGATACTCTAGGACATCTTGTCTTGAGGGAAAACAAAAACAAAAGATTTATAGAAAATTAAAAACAAAAATTACTTTAAAGTCATATAATACATAGTATTTATGTATATGAAAATAAAGAATGAAATATTTTCTATAAATTGAGCTATTATAGTATTAAATACATAAATGTTATGATACTAAATACAATATTAATCATAATGTTTTATAATATATTTATATTGAAGGGACTTTGCTGAGTGAACTAAGTGAAAAGTAATGTGTGACAGATATTTAATGAATATTGAAAATGGACGGTTATTAAATATTGGCATAATAATCTTAAAAGTTAAAATTGTAAGACAAAAATTTATTTTTAATTATAGTCTGAGTGATTCTTATATAAAGTATTGAATTCTTATAGAAAATTTTCCATTTTTTTTGTATTATGCTTCTCTATGGACTTTATATAGACTCTCAAAGATTTGCAGAGCTCATGTGTGCTAACTATGTTTGTGCGCAATGGTCAATTAGCCATTTCTTGGTTTCCTGCCATGGATTGTATTCTTAAGCCAGTGATATGCTCATGTGTTCTTCTTTGATGGAAAACTTCTCTAATATGAAATATTTGTATGTAGAGAAAAATTAAGCCTTTTGTTGACATAACATCAAACATGGGAGTTAAGTCATATGAGAATGGAAGTTGGATAAAGAACCGTTTCTATGTTCTGAAGTGATATAAAGGCAGAGGATATATGTTGTGTGTATATATACACATCCATATTTATGTTGAATATAAATTTTTTTTTGGGGGGGGGCAGATTCTCACTCTGTAGCCCTTGGTAGAGTGCTGTGGCATCACAGCTCACAGCAACCTCAAACTCTTGGGCTTAAGTGATCATCTTGCCTCAGCCTCCTGAGTAGCTGGGACTACAGCAGCCTGCCACAATGCCTGGCTATTTTTGTTGCAGTTGCCATTGCTGTTTTAGCCATCAGGGATTGGGTTTGAACCCGCCACGCTCAGTATTTGGGGCTGGCGCCCTACACACTGAGCCACAGGCGCCACCCATAAATTTTTCTTATATAGCTGTTTTGTATCATATTTACTTTCAAATTGTTTTGTTTGAAATTGAATATCAGAATAAAATATGAGTCCTGTTTAAGAGAAAAACAAAATAAGAACATAGCAGATAGAAATAGAGTAATCATTCCATTGCATAAAATCATACAAATATATTTGGTAACTATGTAATAGAGTCTTCAGGTAAACTAGTTTAAGACTGAATTTCTTGAGCATATTTGTGATCCATAATGTTTGTTTCCATGCTGTTGCTGGCCAGTGTCAATGGCTCTTAGAAGCAACACCACAATATAATAAACAAAAAGACAAAAAGATTCCTGTTCTAGGTCACTCTTTTGTACTGGCTGCCTTTGAGTGTACTAACCTACTAAAAAGGGGGTGTGAGGTACAGTTTAAGTACCACCAGTGAAAGTAAAAAAGATTTGATGGCAGCCCCAAGAGATGTCTTTCAAGCAGCTTTTAAAATTTAATGAGTGTCATTAAGAGCCAAATCTGAGCCAAGGAGATAACCAGATAGTACAACATGAGCACCAGAGTCCAGGAAAGAACTATGATGTGGCATTACCTGCCAAGGGGGGGTATAGACATTTGTGAGAAAGCAGAGAAATCAGTTTAAGGAAACACAGTGAGTCAGGTAGGGCAGTGTAGCATAATTTCACCATATAAAACAGGGTGATGTTCCTTAGCTGCCCTTCACCACACCACGTTAGGTTAAGAATGTTTGAGGCCATCCTGAGTTAGCTAACTCAGGCTTGTAATGGTAGGAATTCAATGAACTTCATAAATAGATACATGTGTTTAAAGTAAGGTGTGTTGTCACAAATCAAAGATATTTTAAAAATATCTTTGTATGGGGGTGGAATTCTCCCACCAAGGCAAATTTTGTTTTAAAAGCACTGGGTGACCCTCTTTGCCTTCTTGCCCTGGTCGTGGAGACACATTCGCTGTTTACAGTGAACTTGGCTTGCTCTGCAAGCCTCTCTTGCTCTTTCTCTGTGAACCTTTCTCTTCAATAAACTGTTTTATACTTATCTTACAAACAACAACAAAACAAAAATCATACTAGGAAAAATATTTCTTTTGAATTTGAATAAGATGTACCAGAAAAGCCAGTATTTTCTACTTACAGTTGATAGCCAAACTGGGGCAGCTTTGATCAATCATTTTATGGCTTTTGAAAATAACAATCATCAAACTGTGCTTTTAATAAATGTATAATAGCTCAATCTATTATAGTAGGTCAATCTATTTAAGGGGAAAAAAAAAAAAGGATCCCTGATGTTGACCAACCCACAACTGATTTAATGCTTCTGACAACTCTTAGAATCTGTTAACACCGCCATTTTATCTCAGCTTTCCTCAGAGTGGGTACATTATATTAGCTATGTGTCCAGGCCTGATGATGAAAGCTACAGTAAGTTTTGGGGTCTCTTAAACTTTAAAGAATAAATCTAATCTTTATTGTCTTAAACTCAAAAGCCAGTGGGAAAAAGCCATATGGTACTCCAAACCACAAGGGAAATTATACTTCTTTTTATAAAGCATTCCCACTAGAAGAAAGGGGAACCCTTCTGTTTATCATTACATTTTATGAGGTAACTTCAATGAAATCATGGAAGTATTATCACATGAGCAGCAAAGGATGAAATCTCCTTTGCCAGGGCCCTCAAAGGACAGGAAATTTGGGCTATGGCACAATTGGAACTTATTTTCAACACCGCATATGAGGTTCAAGAGGTAGTATGGGTGAGTGGCAGAAGGTTTCTTGCCCTCAAAGAAGATGCTCAACATCTTCAAAACTTTTATGTGGTTTATGAGGGTATATTTTACATGCCCAATTCAGGAACTAAATTGCAATTTTAATATAGTTTACATTGATATTTTATATGTGGGCAGAGTTTGTCTGAGTTGACTCAAATGTTCCAATGTGTGAAGGAAATACCAGAAAATATGCACAGAGGATCTTGCTAAAAATATATAGAGTGAAACTTTTGAGGAAAATCAATGAAGTCACAGCAAGGATATTTGCCATCAGATGAAAACTACCGTAGGAAAGATGATCAAAGAAAATCTTTAGTAGAGCGTTTTCAGACCACTATAACAAAGTTTCCTTTTGCAATAATAATGGCTGTTTCTGCTTCTTTCTATATGCTCCTCTATTCATCAACCAGCTATGTGCTATGTGACAGACGCTGTGTCATAGTTGTAGCAAGAACAGTTAGCAATTGTATACCCTGGCCAGTGAGCAAGACAGAAACTCCAGGCTAATCTACAGCTGCAGAAATCATGAGAGACGTGTTCAAATTTTACAAACTCAGGAAAATGAAACTTAGCAAGGTTTTGGAAGTGATTTTCTTAAGTTTTGATATGGGACCAATGTTTGAATCCTGGATATCTGTTTCTATTTCTCAAACCTTAATGACTTCGCTAGCCTCAAGAAATTTAACGTCTTGAGGAAGACAGACTCAGTTACCAAGAATCATACAATATTTACACAGAATTGGTAATTAGTGAGAAAAAGAGGAGAGTTGTGAAATCTATTTAAAAGAGGAAAATAACAAGCTCTACTAGTCAAGGGTCACTTTTCAAATAATCATTTAAAAAAATACCAGTTTAGCTAGCCACCACATCTCATCTTTTTCATGTGACTAGATAACAATGTCTTAGATAAATTATTTCATTACCGATGAAAACTATTTGATAACCATTCCTTTCTCTTTGTATCCATGCCAGTGTTTATTGTTTTAGGACTTTTTAATAAAAACCATACTAACAGGAATAAGGTGATAGCTCATTGTTTTAATATGCATTTCCCAGATTATTAGAATATTGAACACTTTTTCATGTTTGTTGACCATTTGTCTATCTTCTTTTGAAAAACTTCCTGTCATTTGCCCACTTTTTAATGAGATCAGTTTTTTTTTTCTTGATTTGAGTTATTTGTAGATTCTAGTAATTAGCCCTTCAGATACATAGACTTGAATATTTTCTGACTTTCGGTAGGTTGTCTACATGTTTTGCTATTTCCTTAGCTGTGCCAAACCTTTTAATCAAGTCCCATTTATTTTCATTGCTACTGCAGTTGCCATTGGGGTCTTAATCATTAATTCTTTGCCTTGACTAGCGATTTTCACTGGCATGCCATAAAAATTTTTAAAGATTAAAAAATTTCAAAGGAATTTCAAAGAAAGTATTTTTGTTTTACTTTTTTGTGATAAAAATAATTTAAGTGTGCCACAGAAGTTTAACTAAATATAGGTTCAAGTGTGCTATGAGATAAAAATCATTGAAAGCACTGGTGTAGACCAATGTCTAAAAGTTTTTCTTATATTTTCTTCTAGAATTATTTTGGTTTCATGCCTTAGATGTAAGTCTTTTATCCATCGTAAATTAACTTTTGTGTGTAGTGAGAGATAGGGGCCCTGTTTCACTCTTCTATATGTGGGTATCCAACTTTTCCAGAGCCACTTATTTTACAAGGCTTCTTTTCACCCATGTGTGCTGTTTGCTTTATGCCAATACTGTGCTGTTTGGGTTACTATAGCTTTATAGTATAGTTTGAAGTCCAATAATGTGAAGCCTACAAGCTTTGTATTTTTGGCTTAGGATTATTTTTGCCATTTTCAAATTAAACATAGAATTTGTTTTCTAGATTTGTGAGCTCACATACTACAGCTTTTACTACTTATAAACTATAAAGTAATACAACACCATGGAAAACCATATGGAGATTTCTGAAAGAATTAAAAATAGGTTTACCATTCTGTCCAGCATCCCGACTACTGGACATGTACACAAAGGAAAAACAGGTCATTTTTATCAAAAAGAAATCTGTACTCAAGTGCTTATTGCAACATAATTTACAATTGACAACTGAAAATCAATCCTAGTGACTATCGATTCATAAGTAGATTGACAAAATGTGAGATATGTATGTGTATGTGTATATATATATATATCAAAAGTACCACTCAGCCACAAAGAAAGGACAAACTAATGCCTTTTGTAGCAATATGGAAGGTACTAGACATTATCCTAAGTGGAGTATTTCAAAACATGGAAAATCACACACCCTATATACTGTCTAAAAAAATGAAACTAACTGATAGACACACAGTTACACAGAGGAAAGTCAAGGTCATTGGAAAGTATGGTGGGCAGTGGAGGAAGGAAAGCACAAAAACTCATGAGGACAATGAACACTGATTGGGGAATGGGTACATTTATATCCCCTTAGTACTTGCAATTTAGAAAAATGAAAACTGTTATTTTGCATTCAGAGCTAAATAAATGTATAGAAAATTAAAGAAAGAATACCCTTTTTTCAACATTGTAAGATGTCTTATTATTGCAGGTGAGAATGCAAAATGGTACGTTCCCATTGGAAGTGGGTTGGCAATTCTTTACAAAACCAAACATTCTTTCTATGTAATCTAGTAATCACACTCTTTGGTATTGTTTTCAAATTACCTACACATTAACATTTATAGCTGACTTATAATTCCTAGAACTTGGAAACAACTAAGTATTTAATAAAGGAATATTGAGTATAACTTGTCCATCTTTTCTGACTTCTAATGTAGAGAAAGGAAGAACCAAGAAATGTGAATAGCATCCAGAAGTTAGTGCTGACTTCATGCTTCTGGATATCAAGCAAATAAGGACTTGTGTCCAATAGCCATGCAAAACTGAATTTAGTAAAAATAATGAGTAGGGAATAAATTTTCTACTAAGGCTACTAGAAAATGCAGCCTTGCTGATACCTTGATTTTGACCCTATAAAACCTATTCACGTCTCACCTACAGAATTGTATTAGTTTGTGTTAATTCACTAAGTTTTTGGTAATTTTTCATAGAAATTAAAAATAATTTTTTGTACTTTTCTTAAGGGTAGAATTTTAAATAGTTTACATATTAAATTGAAACTAGGTTTTCTATATCTTTTGGGGATTAATTTTGAGAATATTGTTCTTGCCATGTATTTTTAATTTATTGGAATATACTGTATTCTTTTTAGAATTATGAGACATACTTGGCTACTTTAAATTGAATGTTTTAAAATTTGATAAAATCATAATTAAAACAGTGGGTATTTTCATCACCTCCAACAGTCTTATGTTTTTTTTCTTTATTTCTACCTCATTACCCCACAACAATTTACTGTTTTGCTACTATTGGTTAATTTGCATTTGAATTTTATAAAAATGCAATGTAGTAGTATGCACATTTTTTTTGTTCAGCCCTTTACAATGATTTTAAAATGCTTATTCACTCTTGGTGGGCCTGCAAACTAGTGCAGCCTCTATGGAAAATTGTATGATATCTCAAAGTACTTAACATAGACCTACCCTTTGATTCAGCAATCCCACTGTTGGATATATACCCAAAGGGGAAAAAATCATTTTATCAAATGGACACCTGCATACAAATGTTTATAGCAGCACAATCACAATCCCACAGGTGTGGAAACAACCCAGTGCCCATCAATACAAGAATGGATTAATAAAGTTTGGTGTATGCATACTATGGAGTATTACTCAGCCATACAAAGTGGCAATCTGTTATCTTTTGTGACAATCTGGATGGAGCTGAAAACTTTTGAGAGCGTCTCACTTTGTCACCCTGAATAGAGTGAGCTATTACGCCACAACAACCTCTGACTCCTGGGCTGACGTGATCCTTTTGCCTCAGCCTCTTTAGTAGCTGGGACTATAGGAGCCCACCGCAATGTCAGGCTAGTTTTTCTATTTTTAGTAGAGATAGGGTCTTGCTCTTGCTCAGGCTGGTCTCAAACTCCTGAGCTCAGGGAAATTATTCTTCCAAGTGAAACTTCATAGGAATGGAGAAACACACACATGGACTTCATTGAGCAGCTGATTGGGCAACACGTAAGTGTACAGATGGAAGTGAATTCTCACCTCTAGGGCACAGTGCACACTGTCTGGGTCGGGGAACACTGAAAGCTTGACTTAATTTCTGCAGAAGACAAAGTATATAAACAGAACAAATGGATCCCCTAATATTCTGAAATAAAAAATTAAAAGTAAAACTTGCTTATGCTGTAGCCTGTACTCATCACTTAGTATCACCAAATTATTTTATAATATGAATAGAGCACTCAGCTACTTATATGTGCATTCTAGTATTGGTTAGGATGAATAAACATGTTGTTGCTATAAAGTTTCACATCCCTGTCTTCAGGTGAGTGAAATGAATGGCATGATGCATATTTTGCTTTTTATAAAATTAAACTGTTTCCAAACAGGTTCTACCAACTTGCATTTCTACCAGTCAATATATGAGAATTTACTATTTCTTATTTTTAATGTCTTTGGTAATTACTCAAGAGAAACATTAATATGTTTGTACAAATAGTTTTTATGTTGATTATGATCTGGATTTTAAAATAGTCTGGTATATAATCTTATAAGATATTAAGTTTATAGTAATTCATTGTTAAGAAAAGTTACAAGCATGGTCAGCACCTCTGGCCCCATATACAGAAGGTGGAGGGTTTCAATCAAACCCCAGCCAAATTGCAACAAAAAAATAGCCAGGCATTATAGTGGGGGTCTGTGGTCCCAGCTACTTAGGAGACTGAGGCAAGAGAATCACCGACACCCAAGAACTGGAGGTTGCTGTGAGCTGTGATGCTACAGCACTCTACTAAAAAAAAAAAGGTTACAAGCAATTTAAATGACCATTAGTAAGAGAACTTGCTGTAACATTCTGAATAATCCATGTTTAAACACTTTTAAACATTCCAAAACTTTTTTTTTTTTTTTTTTTTTTTAGACAGAGCCAAAATCTATCACCCTGGGTAGACTGCCATGGCTTCACTGCTCACAGCAACCTCCAACTCCTGGGCTCAAGCGAGTCTCCTGCCTCTGCCTCCCAAGTAGCTGGGACCACAGGCACCCACCACAATGCTCGATGCCAGCCACATACACCTAAGGTGGTGGGTTCGAATCCAGCCCGGACCTGCCAGACAACAATAATGGCTTCAACCAAAAAAAAAAAAAAAAAAAATTCCAAAACTTTATGTAGAAGTAAAATTAAAATCAAATTTTCATAGGATTACTTGAAAATCTTACACTTTTTTTATATTTTCATATAAACATAGGGATGCACATAAATGCATAGATGTACCTCTTATGTGCACCAGAATAATGAGAGTTATCACAGGGAGGAGGCAGAGGTGCCTATGATAAAGCATCATAATCAAAAGTTTAAGATTTTTAGTGCTTTTAGGAGTTTTACAAAGATTTTTTCCTAAATTACTTACGTTTTCTTAAAAGCAATTTTACAAGGGAATGAAAAGAGAGCCATTCAGGGAAACATTTCTAACCGCCTAGTATTCGGCACCACAGTCAAGATTTCATGGGACCGGCTATACTTTTTATTCTAATTCTCAGTTTTAAAAGACTAAATCACAAAGGTAGATTGTAACAAAAAAGTTAGAACCTGTGAATAACGGATTCCACTAAATTGTAGCATGTTAACCATTGAAAATGTCCTTGAGGGACTTTTTTAAAGGGATAATGAAGAATATTTAAGAGTTTTGAATTACACAGAATTCTTAAATAAAAGGTCTTCAACCAGGACTAAATGCTGCTGAAATGTTTAAGAAATAATTCTTGTTTAATGTTAACCTGATATATGACATAAAGAAAAAAAACATTTGAAAGTAGTGGCAACATGTACAGATTTAGATCAAAAGAAATGTAAGATTATCCAGTTAAAAACAAAGTTAAATTGAAATAATTTCAAAAGAATATTTCAAGCATATTCCAAAGAAATCATTGTATCTTTCAAAAAGACTCTTGCCTGTTATGACTCTGCTTTGTTTTTAAAAATTGGTTCATACTGAATATATTATACTTTCATTTCTTACCTAGAAAAAAAATTCTTTTAAAGCCATTACCAAGAAAGATTCCTTTTTAATCAAAGAAAAAAAATTTCTTATGGGAAAAATTAAAAAAAAAAAAAAAACAATTTTGCTTCTGTCACTAACATTTACTGGACTTGAGAGATGATCCTTTTATTTTCATGAGTGTTTTTGATTTCCGGTTCTATTTTGGAGGAATCACGGTCAGATTTCAAAATAATCCTTAACTAAAAACAGTCCATGTCTTTTTTCTACCTGGAAACTGATAGGACTGTGTGTTTCTTGTTTTGATTTTCAGAAACAAAACAGAAAAACCCCACCAAATCTAAGTAGAAATAGCCTAAGTTTATGGAAGGGAGTGGGAGGAGAAAGTGGGGGGAGGAGGAAGAGGAGAGGAGACGCCGGGGAAGGACGGCGCGGGGGGTGGTTGGTGGGGTGGGGAAGGAAGGAGAGGGGAAGAGAAGAAGGGAGGGGGTAGGAGGGGGAAGAAGGAGAGAGGAAGGGGGG
>CAUYTI010110571.1:0-16660 GCA_963575145.1 Galago senegalensis
CTGTGGTCCCAGCTACTTGGGAGGCGGAGGCAAGAGACTCGCTTGAGCCCAGGAGTTGGAGGTTGCTGTGAGCTGTAATGCCATGGCACTCTACCCAGAGGGACAGCTTGAGGCTCTGTCTCAAAAAAAAAAAAAAAAAAAAGAAAAAGAAAAAGACCAAACTGGCTGAGGGTGATGGCTCAGGCTTGTAATCGAGCCCTTGGGGAGGCAGAGACAAGAGGATTGCTTGAGCTCAGGAGCTCAAGAGGGAAACCCTGTCTCTACTGAAAAATAAAATGAGCTGGGCATTGTGGCAGGCACCTGTAAATCCCAGCTACTCTGGAGGCTGAGTCAGGAGGATCCCTTGAACCTGGGAGTTTGAGGTTGCTGCGAGCTAGGCTGACACCACGGCACTGTAGCTGGGGAAGCAAAGTAGGACACTGTCTCCAAAAAAAAAAAGGGAAAAGACCAAAACCAAACCGGTGGACAGTTTATGATTTGACTTGCCACAGCTCACTTTAATTTAGGCTTCACAGAAGACTTTAGTCAGTGCCTCCACTCTTGTCTACCCCATAGTTTGTTCTTCTTGTATGTATACCTAACCGGGACACTAGAGATTCCTTGTCTCATGACTCTGTAAACCGTTCTGACTGTAAGCTACATTTTGATGATATTGTTGGGGCCATTTACACACACCTGTTTCAACAAATACCAGTTGAATTCAGCTTTGTACTTTCCTCCAAAGTGTTTAAAATAGGGTATATTTAATGTCTTAGTCATTTAAAGAATTTATCGCTAACCATTATTTTTATAAATGGGCAAAAGTTATAAAGATTTGTAGATTCAGGCAGATTTATGCGTTGGCGTCCTTGTCAGAACACAGCTATTGTTGTGCTGCTGTAGGGTCTGATAGTAAGCCTGTAAGTCCCAGATGAGTGTTTTTTGTTTAACAAGTCTGCTATTAAACTTATTTTTAGTAATTCCTATCTTTGCTTCTTGGAAATGGTTTTATGCCTGTGTTGGTGCATCACAGAATATGCACTTAGGGGGAGTGAAAAAGGGGCTCATTTTAAAGATATGCTTATAATGCTTTCTTCAGAGGTTCCATTCAGGCCCGGAGTTTCAGCTTCAGTAATACTTTTTTGCTTTGTTGGTGAAACAAAGCCGTATGCATTCAGAGTCCAGCCAACACAGCTTCACTGCGGCCTGAGAGAGTAGTCCTGAAATTACCGTCGTTCCTGAAACCACTGAGAAATTAACCAGCCATCCTGGCCTGTGAAATTTTGGAGACCATTTTATGCCCCTCACCCCCTCCCCAGTCTTTTTTTTTTTTTTCTTCTTAAAGCAGCGAGCTTCTTTTAATGCTTCCTCTGTATTAAGGAAAGTACAGTATTGTAGGGGATTATTCCCTCCCCTTTCCTCCACGGGCTCCAAGAGCAGGGGGAAGAGCCCTGTCATTCATGAGGCAGGCCTCCGTGCCCCGAGGTAAACTCAGTTTCACAAAGGGAATTTTCATTATGGCCCTGTGGCTCCTGAATATAGTGGAGGCTTCAGGAGGCAAGTGGTAAAAGCTACCAAAGAAAAAGCTGGACGGGAGCCACTGACGTCATGTCAGTAAATCTGCTGGAGTAGCCCAGCCGCGCAGCGCCTGCCAGCCAGCCCCTGCACTTTGGCCTTGCCTGGTCAACTGTTCTTACTGCTTCCTCCACCCCCACCTCCCCACAACAGCCTGCGTTTTTGTGTCCTTGTTTTCCCCTCTCCCTCTGTGCTCCTCGGCTTGTGTTGAAACTTGTAAATGCTTTTGAAAGCCATCCCTAAAACTGATCCTGTGCTTAATGTTCTATGTTGGAGGTGGGCGTACCCAAGGATCTGTGGGGCAAGAGAGGCTTGGCAACTTTTCCCTCGTGGGGACCTCTTGGTGAGGAATAAATGTGTGGGGATGTCATGGGGTGCAGCCAGAGGTGCCAGCTCCTGACACCGGATACTTATAGAGAGCTTTGCTCTTAAGTACTGGGCTCTGTGTGTGTGTGCGCGCATGTGTGTGCTCGTGCATGCATGAATGTGTATGTGCACACAGGGAAAGAGAAAGCCAGTCAGAGGATGGGTGGGAATACAGACATGCAGTCTTCCAGCAGAGGCTGATTTAAGATGAGTTCCAAGGCCAGTCCTCTATTCCCTGTTACTCATTGGCCAGCGTATTCTGAGTTCTACTGGTTTGTAGCTGTAATGGTTAAATCTCCAGCTACATGCTCCGGTATATCTTGGGTATTGAGAGTCACAACCCCAGATGGGCCTGAATTAAAATATTGCTACGCTAAATCTATTTTTATATCTAGAGGAATGACATCTAAAAATAAACCTTATCCCACCTGTTATCCACTTTGGGGAGGTTTGGACGCTGTCAAGTCACAGCCCGTGGATTAAGCTCTGATGACTGCTTCCCATGTGATACCCACATTCTGCTTTTCCCTGGGATTAGCATGATGTGTTCATTGTTTCAGCAGCTGATGTCCTCCTGTTTGTTTTTCTGTGAATATTCATTTGCAAAAAAGAGTGAAGCATAGGTTGAGATTGGTTTTGAAGTTCCTGAGACTTAGGGTCAGAAACATATTAAAAGCAGTATCTTATCCATGAATCATGAGATGAGTCAGTTCCTGAAACCACTACAAGCCTCATAGTTCTTGGCTACAAGCAAAAGCAGGAAATCCAGGCTTCAATAACTTCCTTTCCCAGTCCTGGCTGTAGCTGCGTTGGTGGTTAGGTTCTGCTGCCTGCCTTTGTACGCGGTAGGAAGATGTATGTCTGAGGAACAAAGGCACTAGAGTCAATTTACTGAAACTGTTTATAATTTGTGGTCTTCATCTGAACGTCAGGCTGCGCTGGCGCACTCTGCAACTGCTGTACAGCCCCAGACCGTTGGACCAGAAAGGGCAGGAGGCTGAGTCCAGGGAAGTGCCCAGCAAACACATGGCAGAGGTTTCAAGGGACTTTAGTGTTCCAGTGAGTCCTGAAACTTAGGGGCATGCAAGCAGATGCTAGACAGAAAGCTCTGGATTCCATATGTATAGTTGCGGGATCAACTTCTTCTGTTGTTCTATCAGTTAGGAGAGAAGAGACGGGGGAAGGAAGAGAGAACAAACTGACACACTCACCTGCCAGCCTGCCACGCTCTCCTCTGTCTCTTGCAATTTACTTCCGTATACAGAGGGTCTTTGTGTGTGTTCATATGTGTCTTTTTTTTTTTTTTTTGGTAGTGTTCCAAGCTGGTCTTCCCAACTACAAAATCAATTTGATAATTGTTTTAGGAAATATTTTTAAAGAGTTAACAGAGAACATAATGAAGTTGCCTCCCCATTTACATTGTGTCTGCTGCAACTTGTATTTATTTTTCTCCTTTCGAGCAGTGCCCACTTGGTATGTGCTCCCGAGTCACAGCAGACTTGGGGTGGTGGTTCTATGTATGTGGACTTGGGACTCACTGTTGCCTTGTGCTTAAGCTCTTGAATGCTCAATTTTATGGGCTTTTTTTGATCTTTGAAAACAATCAAAATTGAGTGTGACTCAGTTTCATTTATGAACTTGAATGTTCCTTTCCTACACGAATTGGTGTTAGCTGGATGTGGGATTTGAGAAAATGAGCCTGAAATGAAGACCCCCCCCACACACACACACACACTTTAGGTTTGTATGGAGTCGCTGGACGTTCTGATAGAAGTCTAAAAATAGAGCCGGGTAGACAAGGCATTGTGAGAAGACACTCAGAAAGCTGGAAGGAAAATTTGAGAGATGAGCAGTTATATATTGATACTGTCTTTTAAATTGAGCTTATTTTCAATTCATAGCTGGCAGTAGCTCAGAAAGGTCAAATTCTGTTTCAGCCTTTGTAAAGAATAAAATAAAAGTGAATGCAAAAGTTTGCCTGGCTTTTTAATGAAGCCCGGCCAATTCAGCGCACAGCCAGGCTGGCAAGCGCCACTTCATTCTTGCTTGTCATTTGTATTTTGTGTTTGGGTAATTTTCGGTTCAACTTCAGACTGGACTAAAGGCTGATCAGCTGTTAAGGAAGTTGGGCTTATTTTAATTTTAGAGGCTTGACTGGGATTCATAATTTTTGACCATGGTTTTCCAGATTTCAGGCTGATACAAAACCCCCTTAGTTTTAGGTAAGTTTGTTTGGAAATTAGTGTGAAATTATATTCCTCTTATTAACGTGAAGAGTTACTGTCTAAACTTGGAAGAGATTTTTTTTCTTATGTTGTGAGAAGTGCAAATCCAATTATTTTTATTTGTCTTTCATTGATCTGAGAGTTAACTTCTTTTTTATGTAGATTGCAGACTGGGATTAGAGAATGAATCTTGAATTGCTTACTGTCTCTGGACCCAGTTGTTCAGGGCCAGGGATTGATTCATTAATTAAAATCAATGTAAATGGATTTGTAAGCCTCCTGTAACAGATGATCTTATTAGCAACCACACAGAGCAGCCCATGATCTGTGAGGAATGTGTTTGTGGCCTTAGGTGAAATAGACCCAGACTGATGGACTCTTTGGGGCCACATTATGAAAAACCCAGTGGCCTTTGTAGGTAAGGTCCGTACTTAACCTTTACACTGAACAGATTCTTCCTGTGGTTGGCAGATTACTTCATTTTCTGAGTCTGCCCCAGAAGGCTCGAGTTCTGTTTATGTGCTCTGTGCCTGTGTCTCCTTTACCCTTGCAGTTCATGCACTGCCGGACACTTAACATGTATCAGCCAGGTTCTGCCCCTTCCTAGGCAAGATTCCTGTTAAGAACCCTCTCTAAAGAAAAAAGGAAGCGCCAGAAATAAATTCCTATTTGATAACAACAAAATGCTTTCTTCTCTAACCCAAGCAACCAACAGGCAAGCTACAAAGATGACGTTTACTTTTTGAGGATCTGGCTGTAGAGCTGTGATTTCTTGGAGTGATGATAAGAACACAAGATGATACCTTTGGAAAACCTTGTGGCTTTGACAAAGGTCAGAGTTCATTTAGCTGTTGTCATTCATATTGTTATTTTTTGTAATTGCGCAAGACAGGTAGATATTCTCTATAGTGAGTCCAGCACACCCACCTCTTCTCTGATGTTTGGATCAAAGGAGCGACAGTTGACCCAGGCTGAGTTAAATTCTGTCTCCTGAATATCTGGGATCGAGACAGCAATCCTAGTTGATCGTTGATGAGCACACTGTAGTTCATGGCGCCTCTAACTGCGGAGTAGACGTTTAACCCATGAGTACAGAGAAGCATGAATAAAACTGCTTTGCAGACAGACAAGCACAACATAGCTGTGGGAGGACGAGATAAGAGTCCTTGGGAATAGTCTCATTTTCTGATGGTTTTCCATTTCCTGGTTTCCATCTCTCCTGAGGGCTGGGCTGCCGTTCTGATTCTGGGGTCTTCTGATGGACCCCTTGGCCTTATAATGAACTCATATCCCCTTAGCTTTTTTCTCCCCTTAGGTTAGTGGGAATGGGTTTATGTTAATTGAAACCAAATGGTCTCTGGCCAACTAGATAGTTGGGAAATAAGCCTTGTATGGTGTGCTGGAGAGGGCCCCATTCAACAGAGGCAGCTCAGTTTGGTAGCATGTGTCTTCTGCGGGGGCTTTCATGCAGGCCTGCTCCCTGAAGCAGGGGGAGCCAGCCTGGACCCTGTTCTTTAGTATGTATTGGATCAAGGGGAGCATTGTTTTGGTCCCTGGACTATCTGGCTAATTGAGGAGCAACAAGAGGGTTACCTCCCTACAGTGTCTCAGATTGGAATATTTTATGGCTGTAGGCCTTTCTACGGCCCTGTGTACCTGGTAGATTTAGGCTGTTTGGTGCTAGGTTTAAGCCTGGCAGGTGAGGAATTTTCCCAGTTGTGCCTGGAGGCACTGAAGAGTTCTGGTTGGCTGAGCACCTGGAAAGAGGCAAGCCAGGTGTGTCATTAGACCTGAGTGTCCTACCTGGTGGCTCCACCCTTTACCTCCTCCCCTCCCAATTCTGAGCAATGCAGAAGGCACGCTCCGTGGCCTGTGGCAAGTGCTTCCCCGTGATAAAACTGATAAATATCAAGTGCACATGCTAATGCTTCCTCTGCCAGGGAACCTTCGAAATTCTGAGGATTTTTACCAGTAAAATCCTCAGAAATGGATTAAATAGCAAATGCTTTTCTCGAAGAGACCAATACAACATGCGCCCAAGTGGATGGTGTCAGAAACAAAAACTTGGCTTCCTCCACTATTCCCCAGGTAGGGGTGGGATGGCAGTGTTAGTAAGTAGGGAGGAAGATTTAGATGAGACGTAAACATTTGAAATAACAGCAAAATTATTTAAGGGATATAATTTTCTTTGTGGGGGGAGGTTGAAAACCATTGCAGGTACATTCACAGATATACACACCAGTATCTTGCTGGTGTCTTTTATACATTTGCAGCTGTTTTCAGTTTAGGCTTGACAAGACATGTTTTTACCTGTTTTGTTCTTAAAGTTCAGTCTGTATATTTAGAAAGTGAAAATGTGGAGTGTTTTTTTTCTTTTAAATTGAGAGGGGCCTAGGAAATGGGGATGAGGCAGAAAGTTCTTGAGACATGGACATGAGAGGTTCAGACTCTAATAAAGTTTCCAGTCACCATAATAAAAAATAACGAATGTTCATGCTTTACAATCCACAAAGCTTTTTCAGTGGGTTAGTTCTTTCATCCTTCACAACAACCTGGTATTTGCAAGTGAGGAAAGTGGGGGCTGAGAGATGAGGTGGCATGCTGAGGATCACGGAGTCAGAGAAGGAAGCCATGACCAGATCACTCTCTGTTCCTTCACTGCTGTGATCTCCCATTTTTCTCAGCCTGTTTTGTGGGACAAGAATGTGTTAGGACAAGGCTGGGGAAAGGCGATGGGGTGGATGAGGGGGTTAGGTATAGGGTCTGAGATGGTAAAGGAATGGTTTTAAACGACCACATCAGATAGGTCTCTCTGCAGTGTTCAGTGCACAGATAGAGCAGGAAGGGATCCAATGATCTCATCCACTGGTTTTCAAACCAGGCTGAATATCTTTCTCATTCAGGAATTGAAAAAGAAAATAGTCCTGCTGTTCACCCTGGATCTTCTCAATCAGGATTGCCTAGTTGAGTGTTCAGGAACCTTAACAGATGATTCTTAGGAGGTATATGAGTCTCATTCAGTTCTAACCCTTCTAGTCTCTAACTAGTTCTGTAGAATTTTGCTACCTGGCATGTCCTGGGAGCCTGTTAGAAATGCAGAATCTGACACTCCATCCCAGGCCTCCTGAACTACAGCCTTCATGGAGTCCAGGTGATTCGTATGCTCACTAGAATTTGAGAAGTATTGTTAGAAAGATATCTCCCAGAAACTTGAGGGGACCTGGGCTGGGGTAATTGCACACATTCTTTCCAGGTTTGTCCTTGGCCTTTTGACCCTCTTAATTATATAACTTTTTCATGTAGAAATTATCAGATACAGCTATTTTTCTTCTATGGTTTCTAAGTTTGTCATTTGCACTGAAAGCTTCCCTTTTCTGAAATTTTTGGGAAAAAAGTCTTACACTTAAAAATGAAATCATAGTCTATTTTACATAGTTGGATATGTCTGGAATTTGTTTGGAATAGCTAAGGAGTGAGGTAGGGATCGAGACCAAGTGACTGGTCACTTGTCCCAACACTATTTATCTTTTCTCATTGATTTCTCTTTGTGTCCACATACTAAATTCATGTATGTTCCTTCATCTATTTGTTGTGTTAATTTCTTTTTTTCTATTTTGTTTTTGAGACAGAGCCTCAAGCTGTCACCCTGGGTAGAGTGCTGTGGCATCAAAGCTCACAGCAACCTCCAACTCCTGGGCTGAAGCGATTCTCTTGCCTTAGCCTCCCAAGTGGCTACAGGTGCCCGCCACAACACCCAACTATTTTTTGGTTGTAGTGGTGGTTGTTGTTTGGCAGGCCCAGGCTGGATTAGAACCCACTAGCTCTGGTGTATGTGGCTGGTGCCTCAGCCACTTGCGGTACAGGCACCGAGCTTGTTGTGTTAATTTCTATAACTCTGTAATGCATTTCAATATCTAGTACAGCCACCTATTCCTCGTTGCTCTTCTTTTAAAGAATTTTTTTCCCCTGGCCTTTCTCATCAGTTTATTTATTTAGTGAATTTTAGAAACAGCTCATCTTGTTAAGGAAATTCCAGAAGCTATTTTTGTTGGGGTTGCATTAAGTTTATAGATTAGCTTAGCCTCATTAAAAGAAATTTTTTTTTTTTTTTTTTTTTGGCCAGCGCTGGGTTTGAACCCACCACCTCTGGCATATGGGGCCTGGTGCCCTACTCCTTGAGCCACAGGCAACCATCCCCCAGTTTTTTTTAACCTTTACTAAATTGTATATGCTAGCATATCAGAACATTTTTCGGTAATAGTCACACTAGCATTTGTAATGGATAAGTTGAAAGTTTTGTCTTTTGTAGGGCTTTATTTTCAGAGAGACTTTCCTGTTGATCTGTATCCCTGTATCCCGCTATTTCTCTCAATAAAACCTGTTTATTATCTCATCTGCTCACTGCATTCCAAGACTCACCAGGGAAGGTTCCATGTCTGTTTTACTTACCAGTGTAATTGCTCAGTGCCTAGAAAATCCCTGGTATGGAGATATTCAATCAATATATGTTGAGTGAATGAAATCTTGGTAACCAGAGGCCTTTGTTATAGTTGAAGATCAGTGACGTGTAGAATTGTCTGGACTTGGATCCCAGTTCCATTCAGACTGTCATTGGAGATTACTGTGTGGTCTTTTTGGGAAGCAGTAGTTCCCGGCCACTGAATTGAGGATGGGCCTGGGGATGTTTTGATGCATGAGACATGAATTTGTTATGTGCGAATTCAGTATGAAAAATGAATCCCTCAGGCCCTTTGGAAATAATGCCGTGCCTCAAATCCACTGCTTCGTGTTTAGCAGCGTTTCCCTTTTTTATTTAGATCATTCTGGTATTCATTTTTCTTTTAATTAGGGAAAGTAGATATTTCTGCAGCGTACTTTGGATTTTTTTCTGTACCTAAGATCTCTTAGACAAACTAGCACCACCCATTTAAACCTTTTCGTTTTAGGTACAGATACCCAACTTCTGAGCCCCTTATGGCCAGGAATAGAATCTTCACTCATGTTTATAGCTCTTAACATTTAGGTGTTTAAAAAAAAAGGCTCAAATAGTAAGACCGCATTATAGATGTACAGTGCATTACAAACAAAAAACTGATGGAGATCTGTGGAGCATAGTGCAAATAAGTTTGTTTTTTTGAGACAAGAGTCTTACTCTACCCTGGGTAGAGTGCTTTGACATCATAGCTCATAGCAACCTCAAATTCTTGGGCTCAAGTGATCCTTTTGCCTAGGCCTCCCGAGTAGCTGGGACTATTGGCATCATAAATGCAGGCTAGTTTTTCTTTTTTAGTAGAGATGAGGTCTCACTCTTGCTTGGGCTGGTCTCAAACTCCTGAGCTCAAGCAATCCAGCAGCCTCAGCCTCCCAGAGTGCTGGGATGACAGGCGTGAGCCCCTGTGCCCTGGCCCTGGAAATAAGTTTTGCATATATTTTAGTTTCTGCTAGCATTCTTGAAAACCACATTGAACGTTTCCTCCTGGGGTGTAGGGGATTTCTAGAAATTGTACTTCTTGACTCCCATTTGATTTCTCTCTCCTTGAGATGAAAAGTATGGGATATTTAGATGGAGCTGGTCAGTCCCTTAAAACCCTGTTGCTTCTGCTCCCTCATGTATGATTTCAGGTCTATATTTGGAGTAACATGAAACTCTAGGTGTATTTGAGGACTTTAATGCATTTGGTGCCAGGGGCTTGATTTTGTAGATTATAGGTAGTTCAGTTGATTGTTTCTTCAATAAAATTATTCTGAGAACAATCACAGTTAACTGCACTGCATGATTTGTGGTCCTCTCCTCGAGCTGCAGTTGATGGAAAGTGAGAGCAATTCCCTTGGAAAGACAAAGCAGGAGTCCCTAGGCTCTAGCACAGGCCTGCGTTATAGTTTAGTTTTGAGCAAAGCCATGGCAAGGCCCTGCCCCCCCGGGGACCCCTTTGAATTTTGTGTTTGAGTCTCTGTGTGTACAGTGTACAGTGTTTGTAAAGCCGTCGTGTTTTCTTTAATAAAACTGCATTTATCCTTGTGTGGACAGATTGTGTTCTTAGAGTCTAATTTCTTAGAGAACACTGGGAACTGTTTACTTAGATTTTTTTTTTCTCCTTTCTTTAAATAAAGGCTTCCTCCAGTTTATCAGCTTTAAAACTGTTGAAAGTCAGCCAAAGAAGTTGGTTGAAGGGAGAAGGCACTATTCTGGAGTGTTTTTAAGTTTTTGTAACTATGTTTTAGGGAGTGATAAGGACTTTTACTTTTCCCAGAACCTGTAGCAAACACAAGACAAAAACTAAGATGTCAAACCTAAATTAGCCCCTCTTTTTTTTTTTTTTTTTTTTTTTTGCAGTTTTTGGTCGGGGCTGGGTTTGAACCGGACACCTCTGGCATATAGGGCCAGCGCCCGACCCTTTTGAGCCACAGGTGCCACCCATTAGCCCTTTCTTTTGATTTTAGAAAACCAAGTCAGGTAGTCTTGAGTACATGAGGTGCTGCTGTGTTGAATGTCTTTTCTGAGTGAGGGGGAAAGTGAGTAATTGGGGGGGTTTTCCTGTGGGCTTTCCCCATCTTTGGCTTCCAGAAGATGCTTTGAGATTTCAAGACATTCTGGGCCAGGGTCTGGGTTGGGTGGTCGGGGTTCAGAGAAGGATGAGAAATCCAGGCTTGTGGGTGTTGGGATGTGTTAAAGTTCATTCTGTGGTGGTGAGTGATGGGACAGGGGAGACAGGGGCCTGCCTGAGAGGAGACTTCAGGCTGGAAGTCCTGAGTTCGTTCCTACTGAAGCTAAAATTAAAAAAAGTTATGTAGGGAATTTGAGCTGCTGGTCTTAGGGTCTGGACTATACTGAACATTAAAAAGATGAGTTTCTATGGGAAGTTTTATTCAATGGGTGGCAAGATTATGTAGGAAATGTAAACTAATATTTAGCTACAGCTGAAGGCAAACTGTTGGGGTGCTTCCTGCTGCAGGCTGGTTACCCTCCATGCCTCCAAACCTTTATTTGGTCTGTTCACAGACTTTTGTAACATTATAAGTAGAGAGCTGGAGGAGCTAGAGCTAGTTGGTATGACCTTTCCATGTACTTCCTTTATTGGTGGTGTGGATGGTGGAATGGTGAATTCTCCACGCTCAGGGGCTGCCCCTCAAACCAGACCCTTCGCCTGGTCTGCCCCTCTGTGCTGTGGCAAGCTTGGGTGTTGGTCAGCCTGGGCTGGGACCGGCCTGCAGCTGTGCAGGGTGAGGATGTTAGAAACTGACCCTGGGTGTTGCTGTCTGGGAACATCATGGACAAGTTTCTCTCTCTCTCTGGCTCATTTCTCAAGGCTAGTCCCTTGTCACAACTCCCTCTGGTGCCTCATGGCTTCTATCTATAGAGTGCTTTATGCCTGAAATAGACTCTGGCCGAGTTTACAGTCCTATTGGAGCATCATGACAGTGCTGAGAGTAGAAGGGTGAGGCTTGTGAGCGTTGTTTTAAGAGATGGAATGATGGAGGCTTAGAGAAATGGAGCTGGACGTGTAAGGTAGAGTCAGTGAGGAATCTTCTGGGGTCTTTGTCAAATGCTTCTATGGCCAAGTGGCCACTCCAGCAGCCCTGGCTTTCTCCTAGGCTGCAGGCCTCAGTGAACCGTCTTCCTTCCCCTAATCCTTCCCCCGCCCCAGAAGCTCTTGTCTGGTTTCCTTAGTAGCCTCTCGGATGATCTTCCACCTTCAGTGTGTCTCATCTGATTAAGTTGCAGCAGCAACATCACTGTCATTATCTGATAATACTGTACTTACATGGTTGTTCTTGTGGACTGGCTCTGTTCTTACTGTTTTGCAGTTCATTTAATTTTCACGACAGTTCTGTGAAGTAGGTCGTTCTCTTACCCTCAGTTAATGGATGAGGAAGTGGAGGCACAGAGAAGGTAAGTACCTTGCCCAGGATTACACAGTGGTTTGTGTTTGGGGCTGGGATTCAAGGCCAGGCTGACTGGTGCCAGAGTCATTCTTAGCTGCTACACTGTATCCTGGGACTCCCATGCTCCAAGTGCTTCTCCCTACCCACTTCATCACCCAGCCAGTGAGCACAGCATCCTCAGCCTGATGCCTGAGGTCCCCACAGTGTGGTCTCAGTGCATCTTTGTAGCCTAATGCTCTATAAGGTAACCATCCCACAGATTGGATTCTAGTGGCTTCCCAAATGTGCTCCCTTTCCCATGCTGTTCCCTCTACCAGGAAAGCTTTCCTTAACAGACAACAAGGGCTTAGGGTCTTCGCCGTGCCACCAAGGTGATATGTGTGACATTGGACAAGTCAGCCTACTTGCTGAGCTGGGGTCCCCTGCCCGGTACATGCTGATTTGTTGTGCAGTTGAAGTCGTATTTCATACATAGCAAGTGCTCAGATAATGGAACTGTACTACCTTTGCCATTTATTTTGTCTGCCAAAACCTCCATGTTTTTTCTAAGGCTGCTTCCTTTAGGAAGCGTTCCCAGAGGGAACCCTGGGTCTCTTCTGTGGTCTATAAGTATCCAGGGTATTTTACCATCCTTTGTTGTTGTCTTCTATCCTCTGGCATTCTAAGCTCAGGGCACAGCCTACGGCTTCCACACCTTCGTCTTCTCTATTGTGCTTTGCATATAATAGACCTTCAGAATACGTCAGTGGAGTGAGGAAATTTGGGGCCCTGCATCTGGGGGGGTGAGTGGAGCCCAGTGTGAGTTGACCTTCGGGAGCAGGTCATCTGTTGCGTGGACTCTGGGTTCTGCTTTTTGTTAAAATTCTTGTTATAGCTGGAGATCTCCACACCCTTGCAACCTCTTCTTATAAAACCCAGGCCCACAGGATAGTACAAATTTGCACAACTATCTTCTGAGCAAACTGGCTAAACCCCTGAATTCCCTGGAAGCAGAATGGCCCTGGATATGCTTTAAAAAAAAAAAAAATGGAAAAAGTTATGTTAGAGGAACTCAGCTCCTGCCAAGTCAGAGACATGTATTATATTTATCTCCTTTTTATGGCTGAGTCGGCATTGTGGTTGGTTTGTGTTGGGAGCTCCCTTCCATATGCCTGGACTACAGGAATATGACATGTATATTGGGCAAGCCTTCTGCCCAGCACAGGGAGAAGGCATTGAGATCACTTAGTCTGGTATGTGGGATTTGCTGTAGGCGCCACTCTTTTCTTTCTGAAAAGCTAGAGACAGTTGAAGTGTCTTCTGAGGCCAGTTGACCCCACTCATACTAACTTTGCAGATGAGGAAGGCTGGGCCCTCTCATCCAGCTGCCTGGCCAGCATTCCCTGCCAGTGTTCCTCTGTCTGAGCCACACTCAGCAGAGTCCTCTGCCTTTACACCTTTGCTTCCACCTGCCAAAACCTGGCTGCCTGGCATCTCCTGACATCCTTGCTCTTGCTTCCTCTAAAGTAGTTCTTCAATTTTTTTTTTTTTTAAATCTCACGGCATACCTGAACCTATAGTTAAACTTCTGTGGCCCACTTAAATTGTGTTGATCACAAAAAAAAAAAAGTAAAAAATAATACATTTGTTTGCTTAGGTCTTTCAAAAATAATTTAATTAATGATCTTTAAAATTGTTCGCAGTACTCCTAACATCCTCTCATGGCTCACAGGTTGAAAATCACTGCTCTGTAGAGAGAAATGTGCCCCATTTGCTGAAGCCTTCCCAACACCAGCAGTGTAGTAAGTCCCAGCCTTCTTCCGTTCCTTTTGTCCTCCATCCTGCTACTCGGCTTTAGCTCCTGTCGGTCACATTGTCTTCTGTGTGTTGGATTTGGTACATGCTCTCCCTCTGAACCTCTTGAGGGCAGGAACTGGGCCTTGTCTTTGTGCCCTGCCTGGTGCACAGAAGCTCAAAGTGTGCTTGCAGAAGTCTGAGGATTTGAATGTGGTAATAACAGCGAACATGTACCAAGTGCTGTGCTGTTTTATTAGCAGAAATGCATCCTAGTTCTGATGCTGCTCATAAAAATGCAATTAAATTTATGCAAATATAAACATACACCATACATATGCCCAAACCTGAGCAATGCAGAGCAGGTATCCAACATGTCCATGTATCTGTAGATGATCAGATTATGAATGGATGGGTGAGTGAGGGAGTGAGTGACTTGAAAGAGCCTCCATCCTCCAGGAAGGAAAGAAGAGGGGAACGGGCTGGACGACCATACTGCCCTTGAAGCAGCACTTGTTGCTTGGCTTGAGGGAGGGATGAGGCAGGAGCTAAGCTGACAGAAGCTCTATGGCAATCCACATTTTCTGCTTCTGGGAAATATCAGGTCTTCCATACCTTCTCCCATTTTCTTAGACCACGAGTTTTTACCTTTTCTTCAGTATCCTTAGAATTCTCCCACCAAGTTTCAATCCAATTCAGAGAATGCAGTTATAGCATCAAAGTTCTCCCCTCAAAACCTGCTGTGAAAATAGTTGGTGTCATCTTAGAGCTATGCAGTGTGGAAAAGACCCCGGGGTGTTCCCCCTGTAAGGGACAGTCTTACTGCAGGATCACATGTGCTCTTACCACTCACCTACACGGGAGTGTGGATGGCGTGGCTGTCAGCATTTCACCTGCATTAGTATGAGTTTACCCAGGCAAATGTGAGTAAGACCTGTTCCTTCAAACGCTTAACACACTGAGAAGTGAAGAAAAATGTATCTTGTGTTTTGAGAACAATGGCAGGAAAGATTGTGGAGTGAGTGCAGCTGTTAACAAAAGTTGTGTTGCGTATACAAATTCTGTTTTTTTTTGGCCCGGCACCTATAGCTCAACCGGCCACGTACACCTAAGGTGGTAGGTTCGAATCCACAGCCCGGACCCGCCAAACAACAATGATGGCTGCAACCAAAAAATAGCCGGGCGTTGTGGCGGGCACCTCTGGTCCCAGCTACTTGGGAGGCTGAGGCAGGAGACTCGCTTGAGCCCTGGAGTTGGAGGTTGCTGTGAGCTGTGATGCCATGGCACTCTACCCAGGGGGATAGTTTGAGGCTCTGTCTCAAAAAAAATAAAAACCAAATTCTGCTTTTTAGTAGATGGCCTTTCAGAATGGTTACACGTGGAATATACAAAATGTATGGCATATTGAGTTCTTTCAGTTTTATGAGTTATCTATAATGAGGTGGGTTGACCACTAAAGGAGAAGTTAAACTACAAATATTTCATATGAGATGATAAATCACTCTTGTTTTTTTTTAATCGACAGAGGAACTCTTTTGTTTGAAATCTCTCTTTTTTTTTTTCTTTTGAGACAGAGTCTCACTTCATCTCCCTTGGTAGAGTGCTGTGGCATCACAGCTCACAGCAACCTCAAACTCTTGGGCTTAAGCAATTCTCTTGCCTCAGTCTCCCAAGTAGCTGGGAGTACAGGTGCCCACCACACGCCCAGCTATTTGTTGTTGTTGTTGTTGCAGTTGTCATTGTTGATTTTAGCTGGCCTGGCCTGGGTTCGAACCTGCCAGCTTTGGTGTATGTGGCTGGTGCCCTACCCACTGAGCTACGGGCACCTCCCTGTTGTTTGAAATCTTTTAAAGGTGATGTGGTCCCTCCTTTGTGTGTCCTGCTGAATTTTCAAAAATAAATTGAAGGAGTTCATTAAGCAATACAGGCTGTTTTCTTACCATGCTTACAAAGGCTGTTAGAATGTCAGTGATGACATTGAAACTTAGTGTGAACTGAATACGCAAAGCCAAGTAAGTTTGACTCTAGAACTTTTGCGTCAATATCTTTCAGAGCCTGGCACCAAGTACCTGGGGATTTTTGGCGCTGACCTTATTGAACATCGCTTATGTTACACGTTTTAACAGTGTTTTCTTACTGAAATAAAAGTTTGAACTGGTCAAGGAAACCACTCTTCAACTCCCTCTGAATTGCACATTTCCTAATAAAAAATCATAGTCAACTTTAAAATAAAAATTTCCCATTGCTCTGCCTTCAGGTCTCTGGACTTGTTTAATTGGATGGATTCGAGAGGCTGAAGTGAAAGGTTAGATACCATTTGCAATTAATTATCTGTGAATCAGGATTTTCTGTCTGTTATGAAGGCAAAAGAAAAGAGAAATGAGAAGCTTCCTTTGTGATACAAGTTGTGTTTGCAGGAATAGTTTCATTTATAATAAGTACCATAATTAACATAATTCTTTTTTGAATATTGGGATTGTATATAAGGTTTCCTCTGACAAAGGCTGATTCCACTGCTAAAATTCTTTTTTTTTTTAATTAAATCATAGCTGTGTACATTGATGCAGTCATGGAGTACAGTGTGGTGTTTTCATATACAATTTGAAATATTTTCATCAAACTGGTTAACATAGCCTTCATGTATGTCATTTTCTTAATTGTGTTAAGACTTTTTTTTTTTTGCAGTTTTTGGCCAGGACTGGGTATGAACCTGCCACCTCTGGCATATGGGGCCAGTGCTCTACTCCTTTGAGCCACAGACGCCACCCATGTTAAGACATTTATATTCTACTTTTAGAAAGAATCACTTGTACCCTTGTAAGATAAACCATAGAGGTGATCCCACCAATCACCCTCCC
>CAUYTI010110572.1:0-29250 GCA_963575145.1 Galago senegalensis
CGGGCGCCTGTGGTTCCAGCTACCTGGGAGGCGGAGGCAGGAGACTCGCTTGAGCCCAGGAGTTGGAGGTTGCTGTGAGCTGTAATGCCACGGCACTCTACCCAGGGGGACAGCTTGAGGCTCTGTCTCAAAAAAAAAAAATAAGAAAAAGAAAATGTGTGGGAAAATGAACAAGAAACTTGACAGAAGTCCTTTCTGCAAGTGTCTTTTCATTTTATAAGCTTCTGTATTGCTTGAATTTCTTTTTCTTTTCCCTTGAGACAGAATTTCACTTTGTTGCTCTCAGTAGAGTGCCATGGTGTCATAGCTCACAGCAACCTGAAACTCTTGGGCTCAAGTGATCCTCTTGCCTCAGCCTCCCAAGTAGCTAGGACTACAGATGCTCACCACAATGCGCTGGCTATTTTTTAGTGATGGGATCTTGGTCTTGCTCAGCCTGGTCTTGAATTCTTGAGCTCAGGCAATCCACCTGCCTCAGCTTCCTACTTTTGAATTTCTTATGAAAAACATATATAATTTTATTTAGAAAATACAGAGGACCTCTCATTACAGACATGGAAAAGATATCCTCAACAGTGAAAATGCAGGTTATGCAACAATTTATATATCATGGTCTCACATATAGGAAAAGATCATATACTTTTTAGCTTTATCAAAATTCCCAGAAACATAGATAACTAATTAATACAGGCACTTTTACCTTACATATTCATGTAGTGTTGGATCTTTTAAAATGAAAACAACTACCAGTATTACTTTTATAATATGCAAAAAAATTTTCATTTTGGGTAAAAAAAAGGAAAAACAGAAAAGGGAGAATACTATGTACCACTCAAGTTCCAAACCAATGCCAGAATAATGTTAGTTCTCCAGAAGACAAATGTAATCAATTTGAATCCAAATGCACACTGAATTTCCAGTAAATTCATGGAATGAAAAACTGTATAAGTTGTAAAAAAAAGACTATTTGAATGACTCTACAGATTTAAAGATTCATGTTTAAGAAATGATTTTTTTTCTTTTGGGACCAAGTCTCCCTCTATAAACCATACATAGCTCATTGTAGCCCTGAACTCCTGGGCTCAAGCAATCCCCCCTCCTCAACCTCTCAATGTGTTAAGATTATAGAAGTGAGTCACTACAAAGTCAAAATGTTTTGATATTACAAAACGAGGAATATTTAAGTTTAATAAAGTATTCATTAGAGGAAACTGGAGCATCAAAGGTAAAGATGGACTCAAAATTTGCATCTTACCAGAAGTTATATTAATATTTCCTGCTTCGATTCCTGCTTTAAGTCCTTCTTTTCCCAAAATCCCAGACTCTCCTTTGGCCAGACGCTCCCTCTCCTTCTCTTCCAAACTTCCATAATAGATGTGTGGTTTCTTCACAACAGGAGCAACTAAGTCGTCAGGTGCTTTAGTTTTAGCTGCCTGCTAAATCAAAGGCTTGGATTAACCTAAGGTTTAATCTTAGCAAATTACTGGGCTTCTCCAAAGGATGAAGCTCATCCTAAGCTTCAGACAAGCTGGGTACCAGTTAAGATGTTCTTCACTCATTTGTGGGGTTGCAAGGAGGGTTATCTCAGGTCCTCAATCACTGAACTTTGGTAGATAGGAAATAAGACTAGTAAAACTGGTATAGTTCTCCTGGTGATTTTTCTATCAAAGTATTTGCTTTTTTACATATTTACTCCTGTCTGTTGGAAGTGCAGCCTCTTCCTATGTTTTGTGACCATTTCCAGGGTGACTGCTCATCACTGGGAAATACCAAAGATAATTGAAATAACCCAAGCGGTGCTAAATTACAAAGTTATTGGTTTATACATTTCGAGCATTTTTCAGACGTGAGAGAGTAGATTATAAGTTAGGAGGCCTCATTAGAATTCTGACATAAATTCTGGCCAAAACACTTCCAATTTCAGAGCACCGTTTCTGAACCACAGGTGTCTACTGTTCACCAGCTGTGGCACGTGAAAGCGCTCTCCGGGATCGGGAAAACGCCGCCCCGATCTGCGAGACGCCACCGAGCCCCTCAGCTTGCTTCCTTCCTCAGCCCTCCACCGCCTTAACCTGTCCCCTAACGGCTCCTCGTGCAGAAACCCCAAACCCTTCCGCGCCTCGTGCCAAAGTGGGCTTAATCCCGAGCTCTGTACCGTGGAAGTGGCCCGTGAGGAAGCCATGGGGAGCTCTAGGGCCGCCAAGCTCGGGTGAAAGTCTAGCTGTACGCTTCCGACCGTCCACAGCGCGCGCGCGCTCGGCACAGCGGAACTGCGTCACCGACCGGAAAGAGCTCAAAGACGTCGCCACGCCTAGGGCGGCGAGGAGCATGATGGGAGTCGTAGTACCAGAGCGTCCGGTCGCCTCGAGGGGCATGGGCCGTAGAGCCCCCAAGGAAAGCTCGCGGAGGACGAGGTTCTGCGGAGAGGCTCAGAGCCGTCTGGGAAGTGTAGTCCAATTGGCTTAGTCATAGAGTCGTGGTGGGAGCCGAGGTTCTGGGAAGGGGCTGAGCAGGCTTCCAAAGAGGTAGGTGCATCTTGTCGGGTGCTTTGGGGCCGAGGTCTGGAGCAAGCTCAGGGTTTCTGGGGCCTGCTCTCCGACGTGGGCCTACCGGAGCATGAGCGGAGGATCGTGTTGCCATGGAAATCTTGCCGGGGAACTGAGGCGCTGGCCTGCCGCTAGAGTAGGAGGGCTGTTCTTCACAGTTTAGAAGTCCTTCCAGAGGCTCCTTCTGAGTCGGGTGCCTTTGTTGTGAATTTGGGCAGCGGCGAAAGAGTAAGCTCGAAGAGCCCTCTAGCGCCAAAGTAAAATAAAGATCTGGCGGAGGAGGTCGCTTGATTTTGTTGCTGTTGGTTTTGTTTTGTTGTCTTTGTAACAGATTGAGAGTGAGGTGATTCATGGGAAGATGTCAAGGCCCTGTGCTCTGCTGGGTGCTGGCTCATCAGAGAGGAACAGGACAGGGTTTTTATCCCCATGTGGGTGTGGATATATCTCAAAATATTGGTGTTTCTTGAGCTGGCCAGACCTCCCACCTACCCCCCAGAACATTTACAATAATAATAGCTGTTTTTATCAAGCGTTTATTAAATGCCAAGGGACGTTCCAGGAGCTTACTCTGCACTGCGTCATTCAATCCATACATCAACAGAGTACAGATAAGGAAAGTAAGGTTTAGAGAGATGAAACTAATTGTGCAAGATCTGTGGTGCAGTGGAATTAGAACCTCTGTTCTTGCTCCTTCACTTTTAACCTTTATACTGGTTACTAGTGGCGAGTTTTTAACAGTTTGCAGAAAAAACTAAACGTGTAGATTTCTTTTGTCTCTCAAGATTCTTCCTTTAGGTTGGGCGAGGTGGCTCATGCCTGTAATCCCAGCACTTGGGAGGTCAAGGCGCGTGGATTGCCTGAGTGCTGGAGTTCGAGACCAGCTTGAGCAAGAGTGAGACCCAGTCTCTAAAAAATAACCGGGCACTGTGGCTGGCCCCTGGAATCCCAGCTACTTAGGAAGCTAAGGCAAGAGGATAGTTTGAACCCAAGAGTTTGAGATTGCTGTGAGATAAGATGCCACAGCACTCTACCAAGGGTGACCAAGTCAGACTGTCTCAAAAAAAAAAAACCCAATTCTTCTTTTACCCCCTTTAGAACTTTGGCTTTCTGTACCATATGCCTACATTGGAATCTGGTAGAAGATAGTATATGATTTAGTACAAAGCAATTTGAAAGTCTGTCCTAAGCTTCATGGGAGAAGGAGGTATTTCTTCCTTTGTATACGTCACTGTTTTCATCCTAGAAACATGTAATAATAATTTATGTCTGTAATACTTTTAAAAAGATTTTACTTATCATTCTTATTTAATCCTCACCATGTTGACCTATGTATGATTTTTATAGAAAGCAGACATTATTGTCCAAACTGAGACAGCTGGGTTTGACTTCTTTATCTGTAAAATAGGGATAATTTTTCTAGTTTAGCAAGGTTTTTGTGTTAAAATAAGAATGGAAAAACCGGCTCGGCGCCAGCCACGTACACCTAAGGTGGCGGGTTCAAATCCCCAGCCCGGACCACCAAATAACAATGACCGCAACCAAAAAATAGCCGGGCGGTCGCCTGTGTTCCCAGCTACTTGGGAGGTGGAGGCAAGAGACTCGCTTGAGCCCAGGAGTTGGAGGTTGCTGTGAGCTGTAATGCCACGGCACTCTACCCAGGGGGACAGCTTGAGGCTCTGTCTCAAAAAAAAAAAAAAAAAAAAAAAAATTATTTTGCTCAGATCCATCAGAGAATTGTTATCCATGACAGCTATAGTCTTATTAAATGTATTTTTTACAAATAAAAACTAAAACTCAAAATTACTTCTTGACCCCTGGACTACAGAACGGATATCAGGTTACCAGGCATGCAAACAACATTAATTTACTTGTACATCAGTTTTGGGTGACCAGGTGCATTGTCATTTTGCAGTAATATTTTAAAAGAAATATTTGTTTCTTAACAATAGGTCTCAACGGTGGGCTTAACATATTCAGTAACCATGCTGTAAACAAGTATGTTGTCACCTAGGCTTTGTTATTCTATTTATAGAGAACAGGCAAAGTAGAGTTAGCATAATTCTTAAGGGCTCTAGATCTTCAGTATGGTGAATGAGCATTAGCTTTGATTTAAGGTCACAAGCTACATTTAGCCCCTAACAAGAAAGAGTCAGCCTGTCCTTTGAAGCTTTTTTTTCTTTTTCTTTCTTTTTTTTTTTTGGAGACCAAGTCTCACTCTGTCACCCTGGGTAGTGTGCTATGGCATCCATCATAACTCACAGCCACCTCAAGCTCCTGGTTTCAAGTGATCTTCTTGCCTCAGCCTCCCAAGTAGCTGGGACTACAGGCACCCACCACAACACCCAGCTAGTTTTTTGGTTGGTTTTTATTTTTCTATTTTCAGTAGAGGTGAGGGGTCTCACTCTTGCTCGGGCTGGTCTCTGAACTCCTGTACTCAAAGCAATCCCCCCCACCTCAGTGTCCCAGTGTTAGAATTCCAGGCGTGAGCCATCGTACCTGGCCC
The DNA here is from genome assembly GCA_963575145.1 of Galago senegalensis. Classification (NCBI taxonomy): domain Eukaryota; kingdom Metazoa; phylum Chordata; class Mammalia; order Primates; family Galagidae; genus Galago; species Galago senegalensis. Next base: position 5,050 of record CAUYTI010110572.1, read on the forward strand.
CTTTGAAGCATTAAAGGTAGGCACTCACTTTTTCTCCCTAATTATCAAAGTCCTAGATGGTGTCTTTTTTCAATAGAAGGCCATTTTGTCTACATGGAAAAATCTTTTAGTTGCTTATTGTAGGCAGTTTCATCAATTATCTTAGCTAGATCTTCTGGATAATGTGCTACAGTGTCTATTATCAGCACTTGGTACTTTACTTTGCACTTCTATGTTATGGAAACAGCTTGTTTTGTTGAAACTCAAGAACCAACCTCATTAGCTTCAAACTTTTCTTCTGCAGCTTGCTCATCTCTCTCAGCCTTCCTAAAATTTCAGAGTTAGGGTCTTGATTAGGCTTTGGCTTAAGGGAATGTTGTGGTTGACCGGATCTTCCACCCACATCACAAAAACTTTGTTCATGTTCATATCAGCAATAAGTTACTTTTGCTTTATCATTCCTGTGTTAACTGGAATAGCACTCTTAATTTCCTTCAAGAACGTTTTCCTTGCATTTACAAAGGCTGGCTATTTAGGGAATGATCTTTCATCCTGTCTTGGCTTTTGACATGCTTCCTTACTAAGTTTGATCATTTCTAGCTTTTGATATTTTAAGAGACATATAACTCTTCCTTTTGCTAGAACACTTATAGGCCACTGTATGGCTATTATTTGGCCCAATTTCAATGGTATTGTGTCTCAGGGAATAGGGAAGCCCAAAGAGGATGGGAAAGGCTGAGAACGGTTCATTTCATTGGTGGAGTAGTAGAAACACACATGATATTTACTTCTTATGCTTGCTGTTAAATGGTGCATCAAAACAATTGCAGTAGTAACATGAAAGATCAGTGATCACCAATCATAGTAAGAAATATAATAATGTAAACATTTAAAGTATTGTGAAAATTAACAAAGTGTCACAGAGACACCAAGTGAACACACGTTATTGGAAAAATGGTGCCCAGAGACTCGCTTAATGAAAGGTTGCCAGAAACCCTCAATTTGTAAAAAACATGGTATCTGTGAAACTCAATAAAACAGGTATTCCTGTGTAATACTTACTTAGTGAACAAGGAAAATGGATACGATATTTTTAAAGAGGTATTCATTTCACTCATGAATTTCAAAGAAACTACAGTAGAGGATATAAATAAGCCAAAGCCCACACAGTTATTATTGTGTATAGTTACTGTTAAAAAGAGACAATTTATATAAATAATATATACGGATTGGCCAGATTCACAATTAAGGGAAATGAGAGAAAGCAAAAAACTAAGACCTTGAAGGATATTACACTTTCTCTGAAAAACTTAATTTAGTCTAAGGACATTATCTATTAAATTATCACAGAATATCTTTTCTTCAATCTCAGAGGATTTCACATAGACCGATTATTTAGGTTAACTCATACAAAATACCAGAGTAAAATAATACCACATGACCTTACTGACATGTGGAATCTAAAAACAGTGAACTCAAGAGAGTAGAATATTAGTTACCAGAGGCTAGGAGGGTGGAGGGATTGGGGAGATGATGGTTCATAGGATAGAAAACGTCAGTTAAACAGAATAAGCTCAAGCGATCTACTGTTAACCATATGACTACAGAATATGAGAATGTATCGTATACCTGAAAATTTCTCAGACAGCAGATTTTAAGTGTTATCATCACAGAAAAACGGTAAGTATGTGAGGTAACAGCTTTGGTTAGTCCACAGTGTTACAAATATCAAAATGTCATCTGCGCATCATAAATATATATAATTTTTGTCAATGAAAAGATAAAATTATAAAATAAAAAAGTAAAATAACACCAAACAGTTATAGAGTTTAAAGCTATATATTTTCAAATTTTAGTTGTTTTCTAAATACAGATAAGATAGATGTACTAATATACTAAAATAGTGTTTTAGTTGTTACTGGCGGTAAATTTCTATTGTAATTAATTTCTTATTTGTACTATAAAATTTGAATATTTTTCTGTAGAAAAAAATATTGGGGTACTCATTTAGTATAAAATCTCCCTTGCTTGGTAGGATATATACAGTCTCAGGTAAAAAGTGGGAAAAATAGAAGTTGCCAGTGTGCTGTAAGTATTATTTTATTTGAGCTCAATAGGCCAGGCAAACCCTAACAAAATTTCTTATCCTGATTGCTAGGGAGGGAGATTGAGGGAAGATTATATATTTTTAGTCCAAGGGAATCTGCCACTATGCAGTAGTTTTGTTTATTTGATGGCAAAGAATGTGAACCTATGGGATATATAAGACCCAAAGCAAGAATTTAAACTCTTCATTATCAGGAATAAACAAGAGAAAAATTCACACAGCCATTTTAGGAAACACCACATTAATTTGGAACAAGATCAAATCTAATGTTTAAGCTCAATAAAGATAAGACAACCTAACTATCTGAACAATTTCCTTTCTTAAAGTTATGGTACCACTTAGTATGAACCTGATCTTCTTTTCTCATTAGAAGTTCCTTGAGAGTCTTCTCTGCCTAGTGTCTCTGTCCTACTTAATTATGCACCAGAAATCAAGATTAGCTGTGGACCATTCAATTAGCTAATTATCATTCTTAAACTACTTAATAATTACAAAGTAGACAATTCATTCTAAAAGTGATAACCCAGAGACAGCTAGGCTACAGTTTCTGTTTTATACCAGTAAATAGAATTTCAAGCACAAAAGAAAAGCCCCCAAATATCTACAAACTATTGTATGAGGAAGTCTGTTTTTTCAGCAAGACAGCAGCAATTTCTATTGAATCTACTCTCTAATCATGGACGTGTTAGTTGCCAGGAATAGAGATTCACTCAAAAGTTACTATGAAATAAGAGGACTTACTGAAAAAATTATATATATCCATGGACCCAGAAAAAAGTGACTAATCAAGTATGACAGAGTTCAGTAAACAAAGACTACAGGAGCACCAGCCACTTGTTCAACTCTATTTTTCTCTCTGCTGTTTGTCTCTATCTTTACATCTACTCTATTCATTTTACACCATAGAATGTCTTCCCATAGTTTAGAGTTTGTGCTCATCTAACTTTACAACTTCAGTCTGCACATGGCCCTTCACCTTTTCTGGGTATATGTATATATTCAAAAGAGTTGAATACAGGGTCTTCAACGGGGTCTTATACACTCATCTTCACAGCAGCATTATTTACAATAGGTAAGAGGTCGAAGCAACCCAAGTGTCCACAGTTGGATCATATTCATACAATGGATTATTATTCAGCCTTTAAAAGAAAGAAATTCTATCACATGCTACAACATGGATGACTCTTGAGTACTTTATGTTAAGTGAAGTGAGCCAATAAGAAAAAGACAAACAGTACAGGATTCTACTTATTTAAAGGTATTTAAAGCAGTCAAATAATTTCATAGTACCAGAGGCTGAGGGGAGGAAGCGGAGAGGTGTTATTTAACAGATATATAGTTTCAGTTTTGCAAGACTTCTGAAAAAGCTCTGGAGCTGTGTTGTATAACCATGTGAATACTGTATACTAACTACTGAACTGTACAGTTAGAAATGGTTAAGTGGATGAGGGAAGAACACAAGTTCCCCACCACTGGCTTATAAAGTTTAACAGAACTCACAAAGGTTTCTTTTGAATTTAGGGAATAGATCAAAACAAAAAAAGCTGAAAGAAATACAAAGTATGAAGGGTATCCCTAAGTACCTTCTTTTACATACATAGTCCTAAATCTTAAGACCAGTTTGAGTTGTTTCAAGCCGCATTAGTATCTTTTCATTAATTGTAATAGTGAAGTCGCCACCTAACGAAATACTTAACCTGTTTTGTATATAAATATACAATGTTGCAGAGAGAGAAAGATGTCTGCATCACTCCACAGGATAGAAAGAAATTTAATGCTTCACAAACAGGCAGACAGTAGCTCTTACTCTCAGAACAACTCCTGAGACCTGGAAAGTGAGTGACCAGAGGATTCCTACCCTGACTGCCAATGAGAACTCTAAGTAACCTCTGAGAAACTCATCTAACTCGCCAAGCTGGATTAGTCTGGGTCATCTCTTTGATCTCTTGGCAACATCTCAGTTTGAAGAGTGTTTTTCTATACTGTCCCAGGATTTTCCTGAAATAGTTGGTACATTTAATGAATGGTAGATGTTTTTTTACAATTAAAAAACAGTTTTTAAAAACGTCTGCACTCTTACGAGGCCCAGGTGGGTGGATTGCCTGAGCTCAGGAGTTCAGGATCAGCCTGAGCTAGAGTGAGACCTTGTCTCTAAAAACAAAAAATAGCTGAGTGTTGTGGCAGACACCTGTAGTCCCAGCTGCTTGAGAGGGTGAGGCAAGTGAATCACTTGGAAAGAGTTGGGAGGTTGCTGTGAGCTGTGAAGCCAGGGCACTCTACCGAAGGCAACATAGTGTGACCAAAAAAAAAAAAAAAAAAAAGCTCTGAGAGAAAGAAACTGATTTGCCAGATAATCTTTTTAAAGCAAACTCCACAAGCATGGGTCACTGGAGAGCCTCTTGCCTGTCAGTATGTTTATTTGACAACTCTTTAACTCCTTCACTAAACGCCCACTATTTCCGGCCCTGGGCTAGGTCTCAGCCCTGTCTGCTCTCCTGCTCTGCTCAGGAGGCCACACCTGCTCAGTGTGCTCTCCTTATAAGAGATGCATCTCTAAAACCACATCATCTTCACTCTTGTAAGTAAAGTACCCATTTCCATTGAGTTTTACCCTATCATAAAGTTAAACAAAAGGCTTTTTAATCTTGTTTTCTTCATTTTCACTTTTTTGCCCTGGGCTGTTAACACTGAACGTCTGCCTAAAATAAGCAGCAGAGTTCTTCCATAACTGCTGCTCAAGATCACTTGAGAAAGGTGACCTAATAGCACAATGCTCTTGAAAGAAACCTCATCAACTTCTAAGTCACTGAAGTATTCATCAGAAGTACAAAACCTTCCAAACCAACTCCTGATGAAATAAAATAAGAATCTCCCTCACAATCACCTTTTCCACACAAACATTATCATAAGATAAAATGGAATTCCTGCTGTTAAAAAAAATCATTTATTCAAAAAAAATTTTAAATAAATGTTTTTTTAAAAACTTACCATAGCATAATCATTAGTCTCCAATCTAAAAATTTAGAACCAAAGAATGATTAAACTACTTTAAGAACTCCCTTAGTTCAGGCTCGGCGCCTATAGCTCAATTGGCTAAGGTGCCAGCCACATACACCTAAGGTGGCGGGTCTGAATCCAGCCCGGACCCGCCAAACAACAATGACGGCTGCAACCAAAAAATAGCCGGGCGTCGTGGCGGTTGCCTGTGGTCCCAGCTACTTGGGAGGCGGAGGCAAGAGACTCACTTGAGCCCAGGAGTTGGAGGTTGCTGTGAGCTGTAATGCCATGGCACTCTACCCAGGGGGACAGCTTGAGGCTCTGTCTCAAAAAAAAAAACAAAAACTCCCTTAGTTCAGAATTGCATGAAGTGATGCCAAAACATTTCAGTCTCTATCTAACTGGATACTAGTGACCTTTTTCACCTTCTGTGACATACTCTTAATCTTCTTCTTACCTTGCTATCTTCTTATCTAATTTGACAATAAACAAAATCTGACTTTTGCCTACACATTTTCACAGAAACAATGACATACTATACTTATTTCCCTACAAGAATATAAATCCCTTGTGTATAGAAACCATGTTACATCACAATAAACGTGCTGCATGAATAAATACTTCTCCAGTCTTTCTTGCCACTCCTTCACACCTACCCAGCTTCCAGGCATACTGAATTACTTGCAGTCCTGCCATGACGCCACACTGATGCACGTTCATCCCTTTATTACAGCATGCTTCCTGCTAGAATGCCTCCACTTAATTCTGTACCTGAATCAGCTTTGTATTTATTGTTAAGAATTAGTTGAACCTTGACCTCTTTTAGAAAAACTTTTTAGGCTCGGTGCCTGTGGCTCAAGCAGCTAAGGCGCCAGCCACATACATCTAAGGTGGCGGGTTCGAATCCCCAGCCCGGGCCCACCAAACAACAATGATGGCTGCAACCAAAAAAAAAAAATGGCTGGGCGTTGTGGCGGGCGCCTGTAGTCCCAGCTACTTGGGAGGCTGAGGCAGGAGACTTGCTTGAGCCCAGGAGTTTGAGATTGCTGTGAGTGTGATGCCATGGCACTCTATCCACGGGGATAGCTTGAGGCTCTGTCTCAAAAAAAAAAAGAAAAACTTTTTAAATGATAGCTTCTAATATTTCATTGTGCCTCATATGTATTTTTTAGACTATATTGTATTGCTGATTTTTTTTCTGGCCTATCACTTCCATTAGACTAAAAGTGTTTACAGGCAAAAACTATGACTATCTTCACTGTATTCTCAGTCTCTAACAAAGTGCCTGGTACTTAGCAGGCTCCAAATAAATATTTACAGACTAAAGTATGAATGTGTTTTGTATAAAATGCCAGACTCCATCTCTTAAATAACCTATAGTCTAAGTTTGCAGTCAAACAAAAAACAAGAGATATAAGAATATTTCTTTCTTTTTTTTTTTAGAGACAGAGTCTCATTTTGTCACCCTGGGTAGAGTGCTGTGGCATCACAGCTCACAGCAACCTCCAGCTCTTGGGCTTAGGTGATTCTCTTGCCTCAGCCTCCGGAGTAGCTGGGAATACAGGTACCCACCACAACACCCGCTATTTTTTTGTTGCAGTTTGGCCAGGGCCAGGTTTGAACCCACCACCCTTGGTTTATGGGGCCGGCGCCCTACCCACTGAGCCACAGTCACCACCCGACATAAGAGTATTTCTTTTTTTTTTTTAACTTTTATTTATTTATTTATTTTTGCAGTTTTTGGCCAGGGCTGGGTTTGAACCTGCCACCTCTGGTATGTAGGCTGGCACCCCACTCCTTTGAGCCACAGGTGCCGCCCGCGATATAAGAATATTTCTTATAAGTATATATGATACTCTTCTGTACAACATATTTTAGGTTCAAAAGGAAATATACCCCAAATGCATAGTTACCTCAATTCCATTTTGGAAATAAGTAATTATACAATCATGAATAAAAGTTTTCAAAAATTCTGCACATTATTTTCAGAGAGGGATAACAGAAGATAACATTCCTGGCCTAAAACTGATGTATATCATGTCAAAACACTCTATGCTGACTTCAAAAATGAATGAACAACAATGGAAAAAAATAAATAGCTGGACGATGTGGCCGGCATCTGTAGTCCCAGTTACTTGGGAGGCTGAGGCAAAAGAATCACTCCAAGAGTTGAGGTTGCTGTGAGCTGTGATGCCATAGCACTCTACCCAGGGCTATAGCTTGAGACTCTGTCTCAAAAAAAAAAAAAAAAAGTTAGTTATAAAAAGTAATTTTAAAAAAATTCTCTTTTAAAGGCTCAGTAAATCACACTGTCTTATCAAACCAATTTATGTTTGTAGATATTGTCTAAATCATTCCACTTTATATCAAATTGTTTAAAATAGGCCCCTCATAAGAAAGTAAATATAAGTAGATTTTAAAATCAATGGATAGAGCCAGAGCCTTTGTTTGCATCTCCTTATTCTACCACACACATTAATGGAACTCAAATTATAATAGTAAATATTATTTTAACAGAAGAACTGACTTATTAACCACTTCTGTCAAAGTACCATATATGGACTTACATAGCAGAGCTACTGATTTAAGACATAAGCAGAGAGCCAAAGGCTCACCCACATGGAAGAAAGGGAAGCTATCATTACACTCTCTTAACACCAAGGACTTATTTCAAGCCTCTTCTTTAAAAAAAAAAAAATCACTTGGTAACAGCTTTATTATCTAAAGACAAAAACAAGGCTTGAAATTCACTTAAGTGCTCACTCTTGTGCTCTATCAATATTTTATCCTTTCATGGCCACAAGTTTCAGAAGCAAAGCACTAACAATAAACTAAAGACAACTTGCACATATGCTGGAGTATCTGCTTAACTTAACAAATTATTTTTCATATAACAGTATAGAAATGATTTAGAGAGCTGTCACAACATCTCTAATTTTAGTTTCACATTTTCGTTTCATATTTAAGTACAAGAAGTTCAATAATAGTTTTTTTTAAAGAAAAGTAACTAGTTATCAAATTGAAAAGGACTTTAAGTTTTCTTGGATTTCAGCTCGAGATATTTTCTAAAATATTACAATGGTCACATCTAAGATATAGTGTTGTTTGGTCCTTTTCCCTAAATGAGAAAAATTTCCTTCGCCTATTATCTTCCCTTCTGAGAACAAAAGAACAGCATAAAACCAAAACTTAATGCTAAATAGAAGGATCTAAAAACTTTTAAAACACCTCTTATTTGAAAACCTTTCTTGAGTAACATGACTTCCTGCACAAAAGTAATACAACTGAGATGCAATATTCTGCAAAGATAATGATATAAAGACTTTGAAAGGCTAAATTCTCACTTCTATATAGAAACAATCTCTTGTATAGAAGCAATAAATTGAAAACATCTTATAAAATGTTCTTAAATTACTAGTTTTCAACTTGTGTTGAATGGGAAATTCCAAGGACAAGAAAACAGAATGAGAGGCATAAAGAAATTCAATTTTGTCACCAAAAATATTCTATTTGGCCAAACTCAATTTTAGTATCTTGTAACTATTTGGCAGAACGTCCATTTTAAGTTTCTCCTCAAGTATTAAAGTTAAAGACACATATTCTAAGCTACTAAAGGACTTGCCTAATCCCTTTACAGAGATTTATCAAAAGAAGTAACAGAGATCTGGATACGAGATGTGCTTTATAACTAAAATGAAGGAAAATATATGTGACAGAAAAAGAATAATTTTTGTATAGAGTAGCCATTAGCTATTCTCATCTTAAACTAATTTTTTAAAGTTAGCACGTCAAATCTATACGTTTCAGGTAAATAAATCCATAATTTCTAGTGGGAAAGGGAAAACCTATTAAAACACTCCAATACACACTACATCTTCCAGTGGGCAAGCATCCATGGAAAAACATGAAAAGATTTAGTTGGATTTTCCACTCAGTTAAATCAGTCCTATAACTAATGAAATGATAGCTCTAAAAGCCTCATAAAAGTTCACACTATTTTAATCATTTGTCTTAGCATCTGAGTTAGAAGCAGCAAAGATTTTAAAAAGATTAGATATTGTGAATACTGTAAAAAGAAACTGTGATGTTTCATTTTTCCTTAAAAACAAAGTGTTATCAGACTCTTATTTCTCCAAGTTCTAAAATAAAAAAATAAACAGAATAAATCACACATCAGGATGCATAACTTAAATGATCAATGTGTCCTTCATATCATGAATTCCAAAAGGCTAGGCACTGATATTTTAAAGCAACATCCAAAAATTATGGTTCCTTAGTAAGAACTATGGCAGAAAAGTATGTTCATTAAGTTTTTCAGGAAAACAACTTACATTATCACCTGGTAATACGTAGTATTACTAGTCTCATGAGGCTATATGGTCACTACGCAGAAATACAAACACACTTAGAAAAAATTAAGAGACTACTTACACGTGCACTTTTTCTATATGGCTGTTTCAGCACTTAAATGATATAATGCAAGCAAACACTAGATTAAAAGTATTTCACAAGGTCCAAATATCATTTTAACTTTCTATTCACCTCTCAAAATCCTAATTTAATGTCAGCAAGTTTTACAACAGAATAAAAAAAATCTACAATACAAAAATCTAGAAATCTTATATGAAGATGTATATATTCCAAAATGCATCAAAAAGTTTTTGAATATATATTCTAGGAAAAACTAGAACTACTAAGACCACTTGAGATCTTGAACTTAAGTAGATTGAGACTAGAAAGTAAAGGACAACAGTGACACCTGGTGGACATATCAAATATATACCATGGATATGGTATATGAACAAAATATTTTTAGTTTCACACATCTTAAACTACCTGAGGAATTATACAACAAATCTTTAGTTATAAACCAAAAGAAGCCAACTCTACCTCCAAAAGGCTTCTCAATATGCATGATCTAATCATTTTATAGTAATAAAATGTTAACGAAGTATAAGAAGTAAATATCTCAAGTCATCAGAGCTCTAAACACTCTATACCAGTTGATAGCCCTATCAATTCACCCAACAGATTATGATAAGAAAAATCATTTAAAATGTTATGAATGAAAAGAAGCATTGAAAGAGAGGAATTTACTAGTAAAACTAAGAGCTGATTTACTTATAAATTTGTTCAAGCATGAGAAGTATGTATGTTATATACCCATATGATCTGTCAGACAAAATATAAAAAATGTTTGCAAACTAAGAGAAAACTACCTAATTTACAACAATTTTTCAAAATTTTAAAAGCTGAAGTTAGTTCTCAAGAAAAGTTATTTAAAAGTAAAGATAATTGTCTACAATAAAACCAGGAAGTCATCTAAAAACCAATTTGAGTCTGGGTATCAGCAAGACAGTGAAATAGGACTTTCTAGTCCTTGTTCCTCCCTGCAGGAACATCAATTGGACAACTATCCACATAAAAATACCTTTACAGAGGCTAAGAAAATCAGGTGAAGGATTACAGCACCAGGGTGTAGTACAGAAATAAGAAAACATGTATTTAAAAGGGTAGGAAGGACAGTTTTATATTTCCCATGTACCCATGCCCCAACTCCAGGCAGCACAGTATGGAGAGAGATCCCACTGCTTGGGGTAAACAGAGAGGAGTACTAGATTTTTGCCTCACACTTCAACATCAAGCCCAGCACTGAGCAGGACACCACAATTCCAAAACTCAAGACCAGTGCCCACAGACTGAGCCTCCAGGTCTCTGTTGGCATGAGGCCAACTCTCATAGACCCAGGCTCAAGGCTTGCCTGGCACGCTCAGGTTCTAGACCTGCCCTATGTCAGGCCAAGCCAGGCTAGGCTAGGCTCTATAGATTCAGATTCCAAGCCCATCCTATTAACTTAGTCTCTAGCTCATTGCATGGCCAGACCAGCCCTGGCCTCTAGACTGCTCCTCACATTGAATTGGCCCCCACAGATGCAGGCTTCAGTTCTGTCCTAGTACAGGTTAATCAGTAAAACCCAGCTTCCCAGCCAGCCCCTAAGACTCCAGGCTCCAGGGACACCCCACATTCTAGCTCAGCCCAGGGCTATATTGGTCCATAAAAGTCCAGGTTTCAATTTCCCTCCAGTACCACATTGGCAGCCCTGGCCTCAGAGGAAGACTGGTACCTGCCTCCCCCCACACTCCAGTAGATCCAGAGTCTAGGTCCATCCTGTAGACCCCAGCATTGGGGGAGGGGGATCTACAAACTCAAGCTGTAGGACTACCCTTGTGGACCTAGGTTCCAGGATGGCCCCTGCAGCCCCAGGATCCAAGCTAACCCTCACAGACCTAGCCTCTAGGTCAGGGCCTATAAACACAGGCTTCAGGCCAACTCCTATAAAAACCGGTTCCACATCTACCACCACAGACCCAGTCAACAGGTCCAGTGGATTCAGGCTCCAGGCCCAACCCTGCAAAGCCAGGCAGTAACCTGCTCACCGGCTGACCTAAGCACCAAGCCAGCCTGCTAGGACTTCAACAGCAAGCCTGTACACAAATCATGCCGGATGATCTACCAGAATCTCTAAAAAGGCTGACTGGTGAGGGGGTTTTCCAGAAAAAGCTTTTCTGTGAAAACTAAAATAAGTTCCTCCTTCTTCAAAACAAAGACAATAGGACATGGTCACAAGACCAAGAACAATCAGGGAACCATGGCACCACCAAAGGACAGTATTAAACCTAAAGGAATGAAGATTTACAAACTGCTGAAGAATTCAAAATAGTTGCATTAAGGAAGTTTAGCAAGCTTAAAGAATATACAGAAACCAATTCAATGAAATTGGAAAAGCAATGAATGACCAACATGGGAAATTTAATAGAAAAACACTACTTTTAAAAATCAAATTCTGAAGCTGAATGAAATTTCAAAATGGAACAGAAAGTATTGATAGCAGAATTGGTCAAGCAGAAGAAGGAATCTATAAACTCAAAGACAGATTACTGGAAAGAGGAGAAAAAAGAAGATACATATAAAAAATGAAGAAATCTTATAAAATGCATGAGACAGCATCAAAAGAACAAATATTCTAGTTTTAAGAGTTTAAGAAGAGTAAGAGAGATACAAAAGGGTAGAGAAGGCTTATTTAAAGAAATAATAGCAGAAAACTTTCCAAATATGGAAAGAAACCTAATGGGCAGGTAAGTAAATGTCAAATAACTCCAGTTGGATTCAATTCAAATGAGATGACAGCAAGACTTATTATAATCAACCTGTGAAAAATCAAATATAAAAAAAGGATCCTGAAAACATCAAGAGAAAAGATGAAATTTCATATAGAGTTCCAATGAAGCTAGCAACAGATTTCTCAGGAGAGACTGGGATGATATATTTCATGCAGTGAAGGAAAAAAGAAATTGCTAACAGAGAATAATAGTGTACAAGGCAAAGATATCCTTCAGAAACAAAGGAGAAACACACTCACAGATAAACAAAACCTGATGGACTTCACCATCAACAGATCTGTCTTACAAGAAATGCTAAAGGAAGTTCAAACTGAAAGAAAAGTACAAGAGTTAGTAATACAAAAACATATGAAAGTATAAAACTCATTGGCAAAGTTAAGTACATAATTAAATTCAGAATACTTTAATACTGTAAAACTGGCGTGTAAATTACTTATATACACCAAGAGCATGAAGGTGAAAGACAAAAGTATTAAAAAACAATAGCTTTAGTAATTAGTTAAGGGATATACTACAGTCAGGCACTACATAATGACTGTTCAGTAAAAATGATGAATCACATATACAACAGTAGTCCTATAGGTTACAACAGAGCTGAAAACTCACCTAGGGATGCTGTCGCCACCATAATGTTATAATGCAACACATTACTCATGTGTTTGTGGGGATGCTGGTGTAAACTGTTACTACCAAAGATTCACAACTTTTTAAAAAATTATAAAGTAAAAAAGTTACAATAAGCTATGATGAATTTGTTATTGAAGAAAAATATTTTCATAAATTTAGTGTGTCCTAAGTGTTCAGTGTTAAATAAGGTCTACAGTAGTGTACAGTATGCCCGGGATCTTCACATTCACTCACCATTCGCTCTTGACTCACCCAGAGCAACTTCCAGTCCTACAAGCTCCGTTTACAGTAAGTGCCCTACATAGGTATCTTATTTCTTATCTTTTATACATTTTTATGTTTATATACAGAAATACTTACCATTGTGTTACAATTACCTACTGTATTCAGTACAGCAACATGCTTTACAGGTTTGCAGCTTAGAAGCAATAGGCTATTTCATATAGCTAGAGGTGTAATAGGCTATATTAAGTTTGTATAAGTATATTCTGTGATGTTCACATAATGACTAGATTACTTAACAATGGATTTCTCATGAGGTACCCTCTTCATTAAGTGACATATGATTGTATATAAAAATATATAAATTGTGACATCAACAACATAAAATGGGGATAGAATAAAACGGTAGAGTTATTTTATGCAATCAAAGTTAAACTGTTATCACCTTAAAATACCATAAGATTCTTAGTATAACCATAAAATTTTTTTTTGTGTAAGTCTCTTAATAAACACAAAGCAAAAACCTACAGACCATACACAAAAGATAAAAAGTAAGGAATTAAATCATTCATTTAGAGAAAATCACCTAATTGGTAAGTAAGACAGCAAGAGCAAGAGAAAGCAACAAAAAAAGATCTACTAAACAAATCAGAAAAATAACTAACCAAATGGAAGTACTAAGTCCTTACCTTAAAAATAAATGAATTAAATTTTCCCATCAAAGGGCACAGAGTGATTGAATGAATAAACAACACCCAGGTATATGCTACCCACAAAAGACTCACTTCACCTTCAAGAACACATGGAAGACTGAAAGTGAAGGGATAGAAAAAGATATTCCATACAAAGGGAAACCAAAAGAGAATAGGGGTAGCTATACTAATATTAGATAAAATAGACTCTTAGTCAGAAACTATAAAAAAGACAAAGAAGATCATTACATTATGATAAAAGGGTCAATTCACCACAAGGATATAATAACTACAAATAATTCAAATTGTATCCCATAAATCTATCGAAATAAAAAAAAGTAGGGGATTGGGCAGTGCCTGTGGCTCAAGGAGTAGAGCACTGGCCCTATATACCAGGGGTGGCAAGTTCAAGCCTGGCCCCAGCCAAAACTGCAAAAAAAAAAAAAAAGTAGGGGACTTCAATACCATATTTTCAGCAATAGACAGATCATTGAGAAAGAAAATTAATTAGGAAATATCAGACTTCAACTATACTCTACCAAACAGACACATACAGAACAATCCATACAACAGCTACAGAATCCACATTCTTCTTAACCACACACAGAACATTCTCCAGAAAAAGAACCATGTTAAGGCACAAAACAAGCTTGAACAAATTTAAGAAGATATATGTAGTAAATCATATCAAATGTCTTTTCTGACCACAATAGTATGAAACTAGAATCAATAATAGAATTTTAAAAAAATTACAAATGTATGCAAATTAAATAACGCGCTCCTTACCAAAGAATGACTTTAACAAGAAATTAAAAAGGAAATTTAAAAATATCTTAAGATAAACAAAAATAGAAATACAATATCCCAAAATTTATGAGATACATTCAAGGCAATTCTAAGAAGGAAGTGTATGATAATAAACACCTACCTCAAAAAAGATCTCAAATAAACAACCTAATGATACCCTTCAAGCAACTGAAATAAAAAGAATAAACTAGGCCCAAAATTAGCAGAAGGAAGGCAGTAATAAACATCATAGCAGAAATAAGTGAAATATAAACTAGAAAAACAATAAAAAACACTGAACATGAGCTGGGTTTTTTTTTAAATGATAAACAAAATTGTCAATTTTTTAGCAGAAAAAAAAGAGAGAAGATTCAAATAAATGAAATCAGAAATGAAAGAAGAAACATTACAAATGATACCATAGAAATGCAATAGATCCTAAGAGACTATTACAAATAATTATACAAAATGAATTAGACAACCTAGAAGAAATGGATAAATTCCTAGACATGTACAACCTACCAAGACTGAATCACAAAGAAATACAAAATCTGAATAGAACAATAAAGACTAAAGAGAGTGAATTAATAATAAAAAGTCTCCCCTTAAAGAAAAGGCCAGGACCTAATGACATGGCTTTAATATAAGAGAAGCAATACTTCCAAACATCACTTACAAGGAAAGCATCATCCTTACACCAAAGTCGAACAAGGATGCTACAAGGAAAGAAAATTATAGGCCAACATTCCTGATGCACATACATGCAAAAGTCCTCAACAAACTATAAAATGTAAATTATATTCAACAGCATATTAAAAGGATCATTCATCATGATTAAGCAGGATTTATCCTAGCAAAGCAAGGATGGTTCAACATATGCAAGTCAATAAGCATGATATACGACTTCAATAGAATAAAGGACATCTCAAGAGATACAGACAAAGCATTTGACAAAATCAATTTCCTTACGTGATAAAAACTTTGTACAAATCAGGTATAGAAGAAATGTACCTCAGTCAAAGCATCTGACAAAATCAATTTCCTTTAATGATAAAAACTTTGTACAAATCAGGTATAGAAGAAAAAGGCCATGTATGACAAAACCATAACTAACATCATACTCATTGGTGACAAGTTAAAATCTGTTCCTTTAATATCAGAAACAAGACACTTGCCACTTCTATTCAACATAGTATTGGAAGTCCTAGCCAGAATAATTATGCAAAAGAAAGAAATAAAAAGGAACTCGGGCAACACCTGTGGCTCAATGGATAGGGCACTGGCCCCATATACCAAGGGTAGTGAGTTCAAACCCAACCCTGGCCAAACTGCAACAAAAAAAATAGCCAGGCGCAGCAGGCACCTGTAGTCTCAGCTGCTCGAGAGGCTGAGGCGAGAGAATTGCCTAAGCCCAGGAGTTGGAGGTTGTTGTGCCACAGCACTCTACAGAGATAAAGTGAGACTCTGTCTCTACAAAAAATTTAAAAAAAAAAGGAACACAAACTGTAAAGCAACAGAGTTAAATTGACTCACTTTGCAGATAACATGACCTTATGCACAGAACACCTCAAAGATAAACACCAAGAAACTATAAGAACTATAGATAAATTAAGTAGAGTTGCAGGATACAAAATCAATGTTAAAAAACCAGTAACATTAGCAGGGTGTTTTGGTGGACACCTGTAGTCACAGCTCCTTGGGAGGCTGAGGCAAGAGGATCTCTTAAGCCCAAGAGTTTGAGGTTACTGTGAGCTGTGATGCCACACACTCTACCAAGAGCAACATAGTAAGACTCTATCTCAAAAAAAAAAAAAAAATCAGTAACATTTCTATACACTAACAATGAAATATCTGAAAAAGAAATCAAGAAAACAATTCCATTTACAATAGCTACAAAAAAAGTTTAATAATAAATTTAACCAAGATAACCTGAATGCCATACAATGAAAACTATAAAATAGTGAAGAAAGAAATTAAGAAGACACAAATAAACAGAAAGATATTGCAAGTCTATGGAGTAGAAGAAAGATATTTCAAGTCTATGGAGAAGAATGCTATTAAAATGTCCATACTACTCAAAAGTAGGCTACAGATTCAATGGAATTTCTATCAAAATTCCGATGACATTTTTTCCCAAGAAAAAAAATCCAAAAATTCATATGGAACCACAAAAGACCTCAAATAACCAAAGTAATCTTGAGTAAAATGAACAAAGCTAGAGTCATCACATTACCTGTGTTCAAAATATACTGGTTACAAAGCTATAATAAGCAAAATAGCATGGTACTGGCACAAAAACAGACATAGAACAATGATACAGAATAGAGAGTCCAGAAATAAATTCACACATATATGGTCAATTAATTTTCAAGAAAAGTGCCAAGAATAAGCAATGGAGAAAGGATGGTCTCTTTAATAAATTGTGAAGAGAAAATTGCATACTGGCAGGAAAGTGAAGTTAACCTTTATATCATATACAAGAATCAGCTCTAAACAGATTAAAGACTTAAACAAAAGACCTGAAACTGTAAAACTACTAGAAGAAAACACAGGGGGAAGCTTCTTGACAATGTTCTGGGCAATGCTTTTTTGAATATGACATCCAAAGCACAAGCAATAAAAGTCAAAATAGACAAGTAACTACATGTAAGCAAAGAAACAATCAAGGGTGAAGAAAGAGCCTATAGAAAGGGTGAAAATACGTGCAAATCATGCATATAAGGAGTTAATAGCTAAACTATATAAGGAACTAATATAACTTAAGAGAAAAAAAAAACAAATAATCTACCTGATTTTACAGTGGGCAAAGGACCTGAACAGACATTTCTCAAACGTAAACATATAAGTGTCCAACAGGTGTACCAGAAAAATGTTCAGTACCACTAATTATCAGGGAAATGCCAATGAGATATCACTTCACACCTGTTAGCATGGCTATTATCAAAAAGACAAAAGATAACAAGTGTTGGTGAGGGAGGATGGGGAAAAAGAGAATCAATCCCTTGCACATTGTTGGTGGGAATATAAATTAGGACAAACATTATGGAAAAGAGTAAGGAAGTTCTTCAAAAAGTTAACAATAGAACTACTGTATGATCCAGCAATCTCATTACTGGGTATATGTCGGATGGAAATGAAATCAGTACGCCAAAGAGCTATCTGTACTTTCATGTCCAGTGAAGCATTATTCACAATACCCAAGATATGCAGTCAACCTATGCACCCATCAATGAATAAATGGATTAAAAAATGCGGTACAGGCTTGGTGCCTATGGCTCAAGCGGCTAAGGTGCCAGCCACATACACCTAAGGTGGCGGGTTCAAATCCCCAGCCCAGGTGTGCCAAACAACAATGATGGCTGCAACTAAAAAATGGCCAGGCGTTGTGGCAGGCGCCTGTAGTCCCAGCTACTTGGGAGGCTGAAGCAGGAGACTCACTTGAGCCCAGGAGTTGGAGGTTGCTGTGAGAGTGATGCCATGGCACTCTACCCAGGGGGATAGCTTGAGGCTCCGTCTCAAAAAAGAAAAAAATGCGGTACATTACACAATGGAACATTACACAGCTTTAAAAAGAAGAAAATTCTGCCTTTGCAACAACATAGATCAACCTAGAGGATATCATGTTATGTGAAATAAGCCAGGAAAAGAAAGACAAATGCCACATGATCTAACATATATGTGTAATCTACAAAAGTTCAATTTATATAAGAAGAAAGAGTCGAATGATTCCAAGGGCTATGTCAGGGAAGATATAGGGGAGATGTTAGTGAAAGAACACAAAATTTCAGTTAGATAGAAGAAAAGTTCAAGAGATATACTGAACTACATAATGACTATTCATAACAATGTATTATATTCTTCAAGACAGCTAAGAGAGTCGGTTTAGAGTGTTTCTCACCACAAAAAAGTTGTAACTACCATGTTTCCCCAAAAATAAGACACTGTCTTATATTTATTTTTTCTCAAGAAGACACACCAGGGCTTATTTTCAGGGGATGTCTTATTTTTATTAAGTATAATATGACAATCTACATTTATTCAAATATAGTTAAGTCATATTCTTCTGGAACCTGACAGGAGGAGCCAACCTTGTTGGTGGGGCTGGCACTAGTGATGCATGAACTCCTTTCCCCTAGCTGTTCACATGTGCGCAATAGGATGCCTGCTACCGCGGTTACCACATATGCACCAGTGCAGTGGCTCTGAGAAAGGAGCTGTAGCAGATAAAAGGTATTCCAGTCTTCCTTACTGCTCTGCACTGAAATCCATCACTAGGTCTTATTATTGGGGTAGGGTTTATATTTAACAAATGCATAGAAATCCTGCTAGGGCTTATTTTTTGGGCAGGCCTTATTTTCAGGGAAATACGGTATGTGAGGAAATGCACATGTTAATTAATCTGATTTAGTCATTCCACAACATACATATATTTGAAAATTATCATGTTGTCCATGAAAAATACAATTTTTGTCTATTGAAAAATATTTTTAAAGTGACCTTAAAGATGGTCAAAATAACAACAAAAATACCTATGTGCAAAATGTCAATTCTTATTTATCAATACATAAGCAAATTTTACAAGAGAACAACACTGAATTTAATGAGAAAATAATGAAAGTACACAAGATTTTTTTTATTAAGTACCTTACTACTTACTTAAATAAGAAATATAAATGTACAGACCTAGTTTTAATACAAACACTAAGTCAAATAATCTTATGTCCAGGTCACAAATTAAATGGAGGTCTTTCCAAGATCATGAGTGTCTCATGAGAATCATGAGATTCTCAAAACAACCAGATTTTAATGATTATTCAGGCTCAATGATTTTCTAAAATAAAAAAAAAAGTTCAAAGTCATTGAAAAATATCTCCAAAATAATAGATAATGGGGACTATTAAAATTAAATTCAGAAAAGCACAATCCTAACAGCTTAGTTATTAACAGGATAAATTGTGGTATATTCAAATAATGGAATACAGCTCAGTAATAACAAATAATGAAGAACTGATGCATGCAACATGGATGAATCTCAAAAACAATTGGCTGAGTAAAAGAAGCCTTAATGTTATGTCCTATACAGCAAGCAAGTGATTTTTAAGTGATTAAAAATAAACAAATAAAATCAGAATAATAGTTCCCACAGAAGGTGTGGCAGACATGAAGACTGACTAGATATACATATGTGGGAATTTTCTGGGGTGACAGACATATATTCTATATTTTATTATGAGTTGGAGCTCAACAAATGTATGCTTTGTCAAAATTTACCAAGTAATATACTTAAGATTTGTACAAAATTATTCAAAATGTCTTAAAAAATGAACACTGCTCAGTGCCAGTAGCTCATGCATATAATCCCAGCTATTAGGAAGGCTAAAATAGGATAGAATGGGCCAGGAGTTTGTGACCAGCTTGGGCAATATAGCAAGATCCCATCTCTAATAAGATGGGGTCTTTATAGCTCGACATTTCCATAATAAAATATTGGGGTAAAAAGGACTACAATTAGAAAGATGAAGAAAATAAAAAATATTATACACAAACACATTTCTTCAATGTTAACAGTTTTCCTTGTATATATCAACATTTTAATCTATCTTATCTAATGTCAGTTGGGACTATTGTCTAAAGTACAAGAAATTAAAGGATGACATATTTTTAAAAATTTGAAAGACATACCCGAATTTCTTGAAGGTTATGAAAATTATTTCCTACTCTGACTGAAATCTTGCTTGGAGTATAGCTTTCATCAGATTTGTAGTCTGCATAAATACACAATGTCTTCACTGTTGTTTTTCTTCTAAAGCAATAAGGACAACATAACACATTGTCATATGCAAAGATTATTTCCAAAGCTGCTTATCCCTGTTTTAAAAGTCAGAGTTTGCTCAAGTAAGTATGTGAATCAACGATTTTCATTTTCTTTAATTTTGACAATAATGAAAATGAAATACATGAAAAATACGGATACAGATATAATATTTAACTTATATAGACATCTCTTATGTATAACATGGTCAAGAGCCAGATGAGCAAAGAGGTATAGTTAATCCAAATTAGGTACCTTTCTGAGCAAATAAGCATTAAGAATCTCTATCCTCTTCATTTGAATTTTAAATAAATGTATCACTCAAACAAGCCTGGTTTTCCATTAGTTAATTAATTTCCTGTATTAATGCTTGAAAATAACTAGCTAAATGAGAAACTGAGTCCAACAAAGAAAAAAATCTTTTTAAAAAATAGAAAGCATAACTTATTAATACAAGAAATAAAAGTTTGCTTTTTAGAAAATATATACACAATCTAGGAAAATAAGCAAAGAAAATATAATAGAAATTAGCTGAGTGTTGTGGCAAGCGCCTGTAGTCCCAGCTACTCAGGAAGCTGAGGCAAGAGAATCACTTAAGCCCAGGAGTTGGAGGTTGCTGTGAGCTGTGATGCCACAGCACTCTACCAAGGGTGATAAAGTCAAAAAAAAAAAAAAAAAAAAGAAAAAGAAAATATAATAGAAAAATTAACCTCAGAAACACACGTGGCCAAAAAGCATGACAAAATGTTCCATTTCTAATAATCGAAGAAATAAAGATCAAAACACATAGATATAGTAGTTTTATCATCATATTAGAAGATACTAAAATATAGCTGGGCATTGTGGCAGGCACCTGTAGTTCCAGCTACTTGGGAGGCTGAGGGAAGAGAATCTCGTAAGCCCAGGAGTTTGAGATTGCTGTGAGCTGTGATGCACCAGCACTCTACCGAGGGCTACAAAGTGAAACTTTGTCTCAGAAAAAAAAATAAAATAACTGATTATACTCATATTTGATTAGAAAAGAGGTGCTTTGATAGCCAGTCGGTACTACACAATCTTTGAGCCACTAATTCAGTTTCTAAGGATACATTAGAAGATAGTAACATAACTATTCAAAAATGAATATACAAAAATATTGTCCTATAATTTAAATTATAAGCAATGTAAATATTCATAGCAATGTGGAATTAAATTAGGTTAAATAAATTATAAGATACCCATTCAATGAAATACTACAATATTATTTTTTAAAATGCACATATATAGGTACAATAGGAAAAAAGCAGATTACAAAACAATGTATACAGATATCAACATATGGAAAGGCTGGGCGCGGTGGCTCACACCTGTAATCCTAGCACTCTGGGAGCTGGAGGAGGGTACATTGCCTGAGTTCACAGGTTGGAGACCAGTCAACATAAGGAACTAGGCCTACTGTACTGATACATATATACGGTGCATGTCCAGTCTGTGAATATTAGGTCAATTTAAGGAGGCTGGTCATTGTAAGGAGGCGGTCAACTATTGAAGTTCTATTGCATGAAAGTGACTATTTTGGTGAGTGAGAACTAAGGGAGATCATTATTTTCTCTTTATGATTTCTATATTTTCTGAGTAATTTTTCAGAATAAGTATATACCATTTGGCCATCAAGGGAAAAAAAAACTAGGCAATTTTTTAAACTGACCCCCCAAAACTATTAAGAAATCTATTAAAATGTGCTTTAAAAGTTAAGTTCTAGTATTAACTGGCACTAAATAACAATGAACTCCTTAAGACAGAAGTAGTCTGTGTCAAAAGTTCAGCCTATAAAAACAGCAGGGGCTCTTTGGCTCTTGGTGAGAGGACCAAACTTCTATAGCCTAAGCTATTTATCAGAAAGAAATGGGGAAAGTGAAGAGCTTTTCCTCAGATCAAGATGTAAAACACTAAATACCCAGGATCTGCTGACAGGATAAATACTATTATTAGGTTTTCAAAAGAGGCCAAAGGTATCAAACTGATGTCTGTCTGTCTCTTTTTGTTGGGCCAGAAAAGAGACAGGAAAGTAAGCAAAGAAAGAAGTAAAAATTTTGAAAGACACACTAAATAAAGGCCTTTTCCCTTAAAGAGCCATAAGCATGAAATAAAAGGTCTTTTTAACTGTGGACAGATTGAAGATCACAAAGATTACTCTCAAGGATTTTTTTTAAACAAAAGCAGACTAAAAACATCAAGATTTTGTTCAGAATAGTTTTATTTCTAAAATTATGAAATTCAGGATAACTTGGGCATCAAAACCTACAAGTAACCACGATGGAGTCAGAAAGGCAAATATTAGTAATAACACTTATCATAACAAAAGTAATAGTAGCAAATAGCAAGTGAATACTTTGCACCTGACCCAGAAGTAATGCTTTATATGGATTACCTCATTTATTCTTCAACTTTGTGATACAGAATCTATTATTAGCCCCATTTTACTGATTAAAAACACAGAGTCTATTCCTCTTCCTGGGACAACTAATACAACCTGAATGATGATGTAGAAAGGTAATAATGTACTGATGCTAATTTCCTACGAGTATAACTGGCTTAAGGTGAAGAAGCTAATAGGTAGGCACAGAGTTCAAAAGTGTGTCTGTCTGCCTTATGTAATCTTAACCACTACTGCTTTTCCTTTAATTAATTACATTTAGCTTATTCCAACCGTCACCGATACCAGCTTAGAGTGGTATGTAGGTGTGTTTTGTGAAGAGCCCACATATGTAAAGCTACCCCCAAATGAGGAAGGAGCTGAGAAACCAAACAATGTGGCAGGCAAATCCAGCCTGTCAGGAAAGGTCTTTTATTGGGGAAGTTATAGAGATAAGCATGGTCTTGGGCAGCCACAAGATAGGTAGATCTTGGAGCTATTGCCCCCAAGACCGACTCAGAGGAAATGTGTAGGAATTTGTTTAAGGTAAGTACATATTTATGACAACTGACCTAATGCTAGGATTTACATGTTCTTACCCAAGGAATGATAAATAAACTGAATTCTTAGAGGCAGTCCCGAGAATGGAATTAATTAGAAGTCAACATGGAAGATTAGCACCTAAGGTGGATGCTGAAGAAATGTTCCAGGTTAAAGAAGTGTAATGAAATGACTACTAAATTCAACCTGTGATTCAACTTTACTGGGACAACTAATACAACCTGAATGATGATGTAGAACAGTAATAATGTACTGATGTTAATTTCCTAAGAGTATATTCTGGTTATGTAGAGGAATGCGTTTGTTTATAGGATTGAAATACTATTCCAGAGAGATAGACATCATATTGGTAATGTACTCTAAAATGATTCAGAAAAAAAAAAGTTGTACTGTGGTTACAACTTTTCTATGTAAGATTGTTTCCAAATTCTTAATGAATTTCCCTTTTTCTAAAATGCTTGTTTAAAATGTGTTCCTCGGGGTGGTGCCTGTGGCTCAAAAGGGTAGGGTGCTGGTCCTATATGCGGGAGGTGGCAGGTTCAAACCAAGCCCAGGCAAAAAAAAAACAACAGAAGAAAAAGAAAAAAACTTTGCTAAAATGTGTTCCTCAAAGCTTCAAGGTTCTGGCTCGGCGCCTGTAGCTCAACGGCCTAAGGCGCCAGCCATGTACACCTAAGGTGGCAGGTTCGAATCCCCAGCCCGGACCCGCCAAACAACAATGACGGCTGCAACCAAAAAATAGCCAGGCGTTGTGGTGGGTGCCTGTGGTCCCAGCTACTTGGGAGGCGGAGGCAGGAGACTCGCTTGAGCCCAGGAGTTGGAGGTTGCTGTGAGCTGTAATG